>LGSM01000251.1:0-44584 GCA_001314345.1 Phytophthora multivora | reverse complement strand
TTCGAGAAGAAGACCGAGACGACATCGACTACAGATGAAAAATATCCTGCTTCTTCATCTACGATCACTGAGGTGACCACGGTGACTCCGAATCCCAGCTCGAATGACCCCGCGGATAAAAGCACCACCGCAACTGAGGCCGATGTTGGGCCTTCCGTGAAGCTCGAGCTGCCCTTCAAGAAACAAAAAATCGACTGAATGTCGATCCCTAAGAGGATATTCATCTTTTGCCTGGGAGCATGCTTTTTTTCTTCTATTGTTCATTATTGATCGGTCGGTGTGTTATCGACAGCAACGTTTCGAAGAGACAGAAATGACACGCCAATTTGAGTAGTTTAATTATGACTTCGAAGTATACCGGTAGCACTAAACAGACCAATTCAACTCCTGCTTGTACACTTCTCCATTAACTTGCAACACTCTGATGCAGCTCACTCCACAGTTTGATATAATNCTACAGTCTTTCGAGGTGAGGCCATAATTATCCGGCAGTTCACCCATAAGGAGATAGTGTTCAGTTGTCTCGTCCACATCGCGGGAAACTGGAGCAGTCTTAAACGTGAGAACACGCTTGTGGCCGGTCGGGTGAACGTCTCGTGTCCGCAAACTAAAATTCAATGCAAAAGTGTTAGTACAATTATAAAAAAATCATCGCAACACCAGTACAAAACGAACCTTAGACAGATCTAGCTTCTTCTACCAGGCAAGCAGCTCGTATCGAGACTTGGGCTTAGCAGGCTTCTCCATTGTCACGCATCCTGCTGACGATCGGTCGTACGGAGCCTTGTGGCGTTTCCTGCATCGTCTTCTTGGAGCTCTCCGAGATCTTGCTGTTGAGCAAGCCTTGACACCGCATGCTTCAGGTCCATTTTAGCCTGCATGTTCACACTTAACGGAGTGATAAGATATGTTGGAGCGTGTATCTTGTCCTGTAGAGTAGGAAGAGGGGCTTGGCAAGTTGCTTGCAGATAGAGAACTGATGTATTTTGCTACTGATTCCTGCCCTACGGTGGTTACGCTCGCAGGCGTCGCTAACGACCCTTGTAGCTGCAGACTCCCCATAGCTAGATAGGAAACGACCCAGTTCCGGTCTAGATGTAGAGCTGCTCCGCAGTCATCTCAACGTGAGCGTTATGGATGCGAATTCCAACACGCCTCCCTCGAACTTCAAGAGTTCGATCATCTCACGTTGAGGCCATGATGCCCATCATTTCACACAGCTTGTTTAGACGGGCCTTGTCGAGTGGTTTGGCGAATGCGTCCGCCGGGCTCTCTTCGCCTTGAATCTTCACCAACTGAATAGATCCGCGCTGGACTTTGTCTCGTACGTAGTGCCAGCGGAGTTCGATGTGCCTCGTTCTACGGCTGTAAGTTGGACTAGTCGCCATGACATGAGCAGCGCTGCTGTCAATGCCGATCACGGGCTTGATTGTGTGGTGTACGAGGACTTCGGCCAGGATGTTTCCCTCCGCCGTGGCTTCCATGCTTTCCTCGCAGGCCGCAACGTACTCGGCCCCCCGCTGTGGATAGGGCGATAATGGGCTGTCGTCGAGACATCCAAGCAATGGCTCCACTCGCCAGCGTGAAGCCAAATCCGCTCGTGCTCTTCCGTGTCTCCGAGTCGCTCGCCCAATCACTATCGCAAAATCCCTGCAGCATGATTGCTGTAGTGTCGTCACTGGGTCCCCTCAAGTACCGAATGCCGTGCTCCGTAGTCCCAACCAGATAGCGCAGGACCCTCTTTAGCGTCCCGTCACGCTTCGTAGTAGGTTTAGACACGAATCGGCTGAGCTGACCCAGGGCGTATGCGAGGTCCGGCCTTGTACATGTAGCCAAGTACATGAGCATACCCAGCGCACTTCGGTAGTCAAAGCTCGAGTCCCCCGACTCATCGTCACTAGCAGGAACGAGACGCGCTTTCGTCTCCATGGGGTTTCCGCACTTGTTTGCTGCGTCGTATCCGTACGTTATCAGGATCTCTTTCGCATACTTTCGCTGAGAGATGGAGATTTCGTTTGCGTTCTGCTGGACTTCTACCCCGAGATACTCTGAGAGCTCACCTTGATCCTTCAGTCCGTAGGCCAAGTTAAGATCTGCGAACAATTTTGACTTGAATTGAGTATCGTTGGTTGCACACAATACGTCGTCGACGTACACCAGCACCAGTGCGATGGTATCACCCTCGTACCTACAATATAGGCACGGCTCGGTGGCGCACCGCTGGAAACCACGATCCAGCAACCAGCCATTTAGCTCCGTATTCCACTCGCGACCCGATTGTCGAAGGCCGTACAAAGCTTTCCGTACCACGTACGTGTGACCATCTACGACACATGGGAAGCCTTCTATCGACTTCACGCCCTGCGGGATCTCCAGCGATGCATTTAGGTAGGTGGTGTTGATGTCCCCTCCGTAGACCTTCAAGTTGAGCTTAGCTGCGAGTGCAATTATCATGCGGAAGGATGACATGCGGGCCACTGGCGCGAAGTTCTCCACGCAATCAATGCCGGGACGCTGCCAATTTCCGAGCGCAACGAGCCGTGCATTCACCCGAATGATGTACCCATGTTGGTCCGTCTTGTAGCCATACACCCACACCGTCTTGATAGCGCGGCCTCCTGCTGGCATTTCACTCTGATCAATTTCCTCCAGCACTCCTTTCGACTTCATTGCAGCCATCTCTTCTAGCTCGGCCATCAAGAAGAGGATTGCATGCTTGGATCTCAGCATCGCTCTGCGGTTCTTCAGTACTTGGACTTGCTGAGCCCGGAGGGGCTTACCGTCTTTACCCATGATGCGAGCCGGCATATCTGGCCAGGCGACGTAGTCGTGGTAACGCGCTGGATCCCGCCGCTGTGATGCCTCACGTAAGCCTGTGCGTCTGGCTTTGACGTCTTCTCCGAGCTGGTTACGCTGCACTTCGGACGGCGTATCCTCACGACCTGTCCTCTTACGCAGTCCTGGTGGTAGTACGACCACTTCACGCTGCTCCAAGCATTCTGGCGGAGCCTGCTCGTGCTGATCGACTCCATCGTGGCGCTCAGAGACTTGTTCTGGCTCGCCCTCGCCCACTACTGATCCATTAGCGCTAATATCAGACTCATGTTCTGATCCGCATTCTCCTCCCAGCGATTCGATGTCGCTTTCTGGGCTAGTCGACATTTGGCGGGAGCTTATTTCCCGAGGCCTTCTCACTTTAATTTTCATCGCGCTCCTCATTGAGTGGCGCCGCATCTGAGTTATCAGCCTCTTCGTCGTCAAAATCACCTGCATCCTCCACAGCATCATCAAATTTACCTGCATCTTCGCCTCCCTCGATCCGAATCGACAATATCGGTTCGAGATCGCGCTGCTCATGCGATACCGATGCGTTGATCTCGCTGTATGCGTCGGTATCCTCGTTGTGCGACCCCATAGTGTAGTCGGGCTCATCCATGATACTGTCATCCACACAGTAGCTGCCAACGCTGAACATGTCCGCTGCATCGGGCTCGCTAGTGGTGAACTGAAGCCATTCCATGTCCCCAGAGTCAGCAGGATCCACTTGGTGGCGCTCACGATACGACACGTCCTCCTGCAAACGGACTTCAGCTACGACTTTCACTGTGCGCTCACTAGGGATAAAGACTTGACAGCCGACAGTGTCTTCGGCATATCCAAGTACGAACGCTACGTACGCGTTTGCGTCTTGCTTCTGCTTGTCCGGCGAAATTGGGACGTGCACGTACGCAAGAGACCCGAACTTGCGAATATGATGAATGTCTGGCTTCACCCCGAACATGCGCTCGTACGGCACGCCTTCGATCGGCTTGGCAGAGACTCAGGTTTTGATGTAGGCAGCATTCTTGAGTGCATACGGCCAAAATGATCGTGGAAAGCCGGACGCGTGCATCTGCGCCTTGGCCATCTCCGTGAGAGACTGGTGCGCGCGTACACAAGAGTTTAAGTGCGAGCTTTTCGGCCCGACATTGATGTGCTCAACCCCGCAAGACGCGTACCAGCCGTCAATTGTTCCGTTCACGAACTCACCTCCCTTGTCGGTCAGGATCTGTCTCACTGGGAACCGCGCGCTCTCGGCGGCCTCGAACTCCCTCTGAATGATCTTCTTGATTTCGCGACCTGCCTCCGCTCTGTCCACACAACGTATTGCGGGATGAGCGCGTTGACAATAGACGCCGACTTGTTCGTGAGCAAGTGCACTGTCAGGAACCTGCTCCACCCATCCACTATCACCAGCACGGCTTTGTATCGTGTCCCATTACCGTGGCCTGGGAAAAACGGGTCAGCATACACGACTTCATTTGGAGCTGTAATTCCGCGGTTTAATTTCTTTCGTCGACGTTTCTGCTTCTGCTTTCCGACATGACAAGCGTCACACGCTTTTGCCTGGCGCTGGGACAGCATCATTCCATTGACGAGTCCACGATCAACCATAACTTTCAGATATTGAGCGCACGTGTGCGCCAAGCGCTCGTGCCACATCTGGCGGCTTCCGACCCCATCCGCAACCGTGTAATTCACAATAGCCCGGTCTTCTTGCTGACCGTCGGGCTTGCTGCTGCTCTGGGATGCTGGTACGGCCTCGAAGACCCAGATTGCTTGAGCTGGATGCGCTTCAATCACGTGCTCCCCGTCCTTGTGGACACTATACACTCTTGTAGCCCTGTCGTAGTCCACCTCGAAGTCTTGCTCTAGAGCGAGCCCCATCGAGAACAGCCCATGCGTGGCCTCAGGAACGTACAGCACCCCATCGATGAACAGTTCGACCTCCTTATCTTGCACAACGGACACAATTATAACAGTACCGACCCCTCCTGCCTGTGTGACCATTGAATGTGCAACCCCTTTCACATCCGCGGCGAGGGTTTCGGGCACGATATCCTCCAAGTGCACGAAGCTGTGGCGGCCACCTACTATATGCACATTCGATTTAGTGTTGAAACAGAACCATGAGGGCCCGCTGAGAATTTCCGTCGCCGCACCAGCACTATCTCCAATCCCAGGAGTGTCGCTGCTGGTAAGATGGACTTCTTCAAGTGCGGTTGCGAGGTGCGCTTCCTCAAGCGCTGTTGCCACCGTTCCTGGCTCTTGACGGGGCGACCAAACCCGATCTCCTGCAGCACCGCGAGCATAATTGGAGCGATTTTGGCGGTGGCCATCCAGTCGTGGCCCTGCACCTGCACGCTCGGCTTGATCAGTAGTGCGATTTGGGCAGTTGGCCTTGTAGTGGCTTGTTTCTCCACACACAAAGCAACCTCTTGAGCTTGAGCGGGCACCAGTGCCTTCGGCGCCGTGTCCACCGCCACCATTGCTGCGACGCCCGTTGTTACTGCGTTCAGACTGTGATGAACCTTCGCTCAGTCCACCTGCTTGCCTCGGCCCACCGCTGTTGTTTCTCCGCCTCGGCGCCGTGCCTGGCGATCCGCTGCTTCTTCAATTAGTACCTGGAGCTCCTCCGGGCCAGCGCGCCGCCATTCCCACCATATTTGACAGCTCCTCGAAGTTGCTCAAATTCATTTTGATCTGGAAGACTGTCCAACAGCATAGCCTTCATGTTGATGTTGCTCACCTCATACCCGTAGCTAGCCAAGTCAGTCTTGAGACGGAACATCTTCGTCACGTGTGACTGCACATCTTCATTGCTTGAACACTTCAACGACTTCAGTTCCTCAGAGAGCCGCAAGATGGTGCTCTCACGAATGGTAGCATTCTGGCGCTTCTCGTAGATCTTACACAACGCCGCCCACATCTCCGTCCCCGCCTCGTACTGGTCGATCTGCTGGAGCCGGTGGGACGGGATCGTTGTCCCGATCATCCGCATCACCATGAATTGCTTCTTGTCGATTTTAGCCTCTGACTCTTCGCTGCTGAGTCCGTCACGCTTGACTTTCCCCTCGGCGATGTCTAGTAGGCCGTGCTCCCGAAAGATCGTCCGCATCGTCCACTTGTATCGCCTCCAGTCCTTGTCATCCCAGCCGTACAGAAGACCTTCCGTCTTCGACGACTCGTTGTTTATGTAAATTACGGGAGCAAAAGATTTCTAATATGTATTGCGGGCGTATTTTACCAAAGCTTTACGAACAAATTCCAAGCAAGCATATAACGCGCTACGTCGGTTCAAGATCGGATCCTCTATTCAGCGCGAGCTGACGCCGGGTCTGTCACAGGAGGAGAATTCCGAAAAATCGGTTCAGAACTCCGAGAAATTTAGTGTCTGAAGTCTGGTCAGACCCAAGCAGAAAAATACTGAGCGTGCTCGACACCCGTTCCTGCTTGATATGGCATTCGCGCCAGCGCTTCGTGCATGAGCAACGCCCTTGACTCACCCCAAACGCGCTGCTTCAATGCCGCAACGGAGGCGCCATCCCATCACTCACTGCGGTCGGAAACAGGCCACACCATGAAGCTGATTTGCCGAGAAAAGGGGCGTCGACCGGCATTTTGATCCGAGATGGCAATTTGCAGCAAAAAATTGCTGTGGGTTCGTGGCTGTGCCGAATCACTTTCTCATTTGGCTGGTGAGCCGCAGTGCTTTGGAAGCCATGAAGGCTATCTCGGCGCACATCACGGGCTTCTACCGCTCGTCCTTCCACGCGTACACGACCGAGGTGAACGTGGACGGCCACCGCTGGCGCCTCGGACTGCGCTACAGCAAGTTCCACGACTTCTACGACCAGCTCGCGGCTGCGGAGAAGGACTTCCACGCCGAGTTCCCCCCCAAGGGCTCGCTCTTCTTCACGCCCAAGCCCGAGGAGCGACAGGAGCAGCTCGAAGCCTTCCTGCAGCAGGTGCTGGTCTACTACGCCGCTAAAGGGTATCCGACGGAGATCGAGGATCTACTGTGCGACCTTCTGAAGGTGCCACGTCATCTCAGATCCCCCGAGCACGAGGACGACGATATTTCCACCAGCACTGAGAGTGTTCTGGATGAGCCGATGCACGAGCCCTTGAGCAGTTCTGACAGTGTTGCTTCTATCGAGAATGTGATGCCGAAGGAGGAGGTGGAAGACAAGTGTCCAGTTGCTGAGACTGAGGCCAAACCAGCCTCTGAGGAGGAATCTTCTGTGAAGGAGGAAGAGAAGGTTGATTGCGCTTCTAAGCCAGAACCACCTGAGACAACAGTAGCTACAGAACCTGCTGTAGCTAACGAGCCCTGTCCAGTGGAGGAGGTGGAAGCTTGTATTACCCACGACGAAGCAGAGGTTGACGTGGAGACACCCGCATCAGCGGAGGAAACAGTAAAGGAGACAGCTGAAGACGTTGCTGATGAAGCAGTTGAAGAGAAGGAAGATGAGCCTGTCCTGCAGACCAATGCTGATGAAGTTGCTGAAGATGAGGCGGATGCAGAGGTTGTGGAGAAGGAAGCAGAAATTGGTGCTGAATTCCAGCGTCAAGAGCAGCCGGAGGTAGACGAACAACCAGTTGTCGAGCCTGTTGCTCACGTAGACATCCCTGCACTGACAAAGCCGCAGACTGCTGAGGAACCAGTAGCGAACGAAATCTCCTCACCAAAGCAAGGCGCGGAATCGAAGGAACTCACCAGTAGTGGGCGCGTGTCGTCTTGGATCGCCACGTTCTTGCCCAAGTCGCTGCTTGGCTTCATCCGGCGCCGCTGCTTGAAGAAGACGAACCTGGTGGTTCTGTGTGTCGCGCTGCTGCTACCCATGGTACTCGCGCGTAGATAAGATAATACTATTTTGTTGTTGTTCAGTAATCTGAGGGCACAGTTGCTACCCCGAAATGAGGTGACGCCAGTAACTGCGAGCGTTGCTGGAGTTTTTCTCTATGCAAAATGGCAGCAACCACGCGTCAAGAAGTGCAATTTTCCTTTTTTCTTTCTCTCAAATATACTTTGTCGCTGCTGAGCTTGGTTGGACACATCGAGAGGTATTTACATGTATTACTCGCTACATGTATTGGTGGCACTGTGCCACTGGCGACCGCAGCCATCTACCGAGCGGATCCGCTGATCAGATCGCTTCAACTTGGACAGTACAGGCGAACATGCGGTTGAGACAGCGTCACCGGCCAGCTGCTGCTGGGTTTGGACATCTTTGAAAAAAGGTGTCCTCCAAAACCGAGCTGCAAGACAGAGCTGTGGCGCCAGGTCTTGTTGGAATGGCAATCCGACCGCCGTGAGCTGACGTCTATCCGTCCGGCTTATCGGTCAGCCACCAGTGTCGCAGTGCATTTGCAGGACAGAGCTGGGCTAAATGAGCCGCGACAAAATTCGCGAGCGACACCGTAAATCACACCTTTTTGCTGCGTGAACGCCCTTGGAAAGCGGCCGGAAGCGCTGAGGCAGTCAACGCAAACAAAAGTGGCGACCTTAGTCGTGCTCGCAAACGAGCCGCGTCGATCTTCGGTTTTCCGTTTGGTGCGGCAAGTTGAAGTGGTTCCCGCCTTTAGCCATTGTTTTAGTGGGGTCCGTGCGACGTGTTAGCAAACGTTTTTGAGCAAGCTAGTGAGTCCTGGCGTATATGAAAACTTGCCACAGATTTGATAAGTGACATTTTAACCGCCCTCTCACCAAAATTTACGTTTGTTTTACTAGGTCCCTCCTGTGAAAGACCGAGCTGGTAGTGTGAAGTTACTGTAGATGCCGGCATGCTGCAAAGTTGACATGCCACATTGGTTCACTTTCCGATCTAGTACGGGTAGATGTGGCCAATTTGGCCAATTCTGTCGTCTAGCGTACTGCGCGATGCATCACAAGATTAAATCCGTGTTGTTTTGCCAACTTTACGGGAACAATAAACACTTTCGAGCTGCAGAGTTTTTGCATATTTTCTCGGCTCTATACACTCCTGCATGCAAGCCACGATCTAAAAGGCAAAAGATGCCTCTTCGCTTTCAAGATCGCAGCATCGGTTCAGCACCGATGCAGGCCGGCGAAAAAACTTGGCCGGAAGGTGCAGGTTATCCATAGCGCAAAAGGCTCGCGAGTAAAAACTCCCGAGCGCTCACTTTTCGATATCCCGAGTCGAGCTGAAGCCATGAAATCACGCGCATCAATGAGAGAGATCGACGCACGCGTCGTCGGCTTCGACTACACGACCTACCACGCCTACACCACCGAAGTGGAGGTGGATGGCTGCTCCTGGTCCCTGGCCATCCGCTACAACACCTTCTACCAGTTTTACACGCGCCTCACTGCGCTCGAGAAGCACTTCGCGGTGGAGTTTCCCCCCAAGGGCGGACTGTTCTTCTCGCCTCCGCCCGAGGAGCGACAGGAGCAGCTGGACGATTTCCTGCTCAGTACACTCGCCTACTTCGATATGCGAGGCCACCCCAAGCGCATGGGGGCGTTGCTAGGCGAGCTGTTGCAGATTCCAGAACATCTGGACACTAAGGAAGAAGATGACGAGCGCACGGCCAGCGAAGGAAGCTCCGTGGCGGAGGAGCTCCTGGACGATGACCACGATGTCCACATGGACAGTTTGACGGAACAAATCCTTGAAAGGGACAGCCAAGTTGAAGCTGGCAATGAAATGGCCAACCGAGTTGTAGCTGTACATGTACCAGAGACACTACTTAAGGCTTCGGTCGACAAAGAAGAAGCTTCCGAAGAGCTCCATGAGACTGCTACAGTCGAAGAAGTGATCGCTCCAGTCGATCTTGAAGTGGATACTGACGTCGAGGCTGCGCTGGAGGAGAAGCCTGAAGCTGCTGAAGCTGCTGAAGAAGGGCTGGAGGAAGAGCAAGAGTCGGCTGAGGTCATGCCCTCACCAAAGTCTGAGACCAATTCATTTCCTGTGGAGCGACAACAGTCGCAGGAACTGACCGGCGGAAGTGTGGCCAAAAATTACATCGCGATGCTACGTCGCAAGACGCTCGTCAACGGAGCCATCCAGGCTGCTGTGGTGTCAACGATGAAAGCGAACGTCGAGAAGTCCAAGGGTGACAAGGTTGAGAAGGTCGAGAAGGCTACTGAGGTAAAAAGCTCAGTCGACGATGAGGAGATCAAATCTGAAGTGGTCGCAGAGGTCCAGGCAATTCAGCCGACCGAAAGCGAGGCCGATACTTCCAAAGCCGTCGAGGTAGATGGCCAGGTAGTCAACCCGACGGGGCTTGTCGAGATGGAAGAGAAAGAAGTTGAGCTTGCAGACCCAACTGATGAGGAGAAGTCGGTTGAAGCTACCTCTGCTGTTGCGGCGACAGTATCGACAGCCGTCGAGTCTGCGTCCGTGTTAGAGGTGTCTGATAGCATTTCGCCAGTTGCCACAATGGAGGCGGAGGTGGTAGCCAGAGCTGGGAGCTTTGACGAGCAAGATACACCCGCTACGGAGTCCAACGAGGATATCGTGGTCTCGACACCAGTCACTCAAGCAGAAGTTCCACTCCAGGAGGTCGAGTCCTCTTCGGAGGAAGAAAGCGAGGGAGAGGAGGAGGCTGCCCCCGAGCCAATCAAGGAGGAAACCGAGTCGGAAAACCTGGTGGTGAGCTGGTTTCGCCGTATGGGAACGTTCGGTCCGACTGCTGCCGAAAAGGAGGAGCAGGAGGCTGCGTGTGCCAAGAAGCAGCTAGAGGAGCAGGAGGCCGCTGCCAGAGTCGAAGAAGAAGCTAAGGCGAAGGCCGAGGCAATAGTCAAGGCACAAGAGGAACTGGAAGCAGCGGAAGCCGAAGCGAAAGCTAAAGAAGCTGCTGATGCCGAGCATTTGCGTGCCGAACAGGCACTAAATCTGCGTCTGGGGCCCTACCGCCACCCGGTTTTCTTCCAGGGCTTCAACTGCGACGTTGGCACGTCGCGCTACTCGTTGCCTCAGCGCCTAAGCGACGGCATCGTCGTGTAAGCCAGCCAACATCTTCACAGCAAGTAACATATAAACTATCATGTAAGTACTGTAGTGCATCCATCTGAGTGATTCTCGTTAGATATCGACAGCAGTTTGCTGCCCCGAATCGCACCAACGCTGGCCTCGGACAGGTGGAAGTTGCAGCTCCATCTGGCCACCCGAAGATCCACGCGAAGATCGCAAAATGAATGACACACGGCTCCATCTGGCCGCCGAGGCGTCAACGCCGATCCTCGCGCATGTATCCATCGGTGGGTGTATCTTCACTTGCAGCGCCTCAGCGTTCCCCGAAGTTTATAACGGGCAAGCGCAGTGGAAAGCACTGGCCGCCGCGGCTCCGAGTCAACGCAGACTCCGGTCTGCCTTGGCAAGAGGCGGTGTCTCAAGGAGCTGTCTACGCGCTTTGGGCCCTTTTTGGTCTCTGGCCGCGGGAGGAACCAGCCCCGAAGCTTCTGGATATCACGAGCTTGGAACTGGGCGACTGTCAAGTGTCAAACAAGAAATTCTGGCAGTGCATTTTGGCATTTTTTATTCAGTTGCCAGCATGCGATTCAGAGCGTGTGCGCTGCAGCTTGAAGCTGGATGGGATTCCTTTGCACCGACACGTACGTGGCAACTATAATACTTAAGCCACGCAGCAAGCATCACCGCGAAGTGTAAAGTCCACCGCAGTAATGGTGATTGCATACGGCTGGCTTCCAATAACGTGAGGCCCGGAATCCAAGAATCCCCAAAATAGTCTCAATTGGTCAATTGGTCTCCGCTAACAATTTGCCACTCAAACTCGATCTAGGCGACGCTTTGCCGGATCGCACAGCTTGGTGACGCCTCTCGACGTGTTTCGTGCCATGCGCTCGCTCTGACTCACAAGTGTCAGCTCGCAAGTCTTCCTCTTGCGGCAAGAGGCTGCTTTAACTCAAAGGCTTTGAGCGGCAGCAGCGCGGCAACCATCGCCGCCGCTCTATACGAGGACGTTTTTGTGCGAAGATGGTCCCGACGGAGCAAAATTTGGGCAAACAGAGCTCGAGGCAGCATAAACCTGGCTTCAATTTGGCCGTGCCATCGCGGACAAACAACGGCAAATCCAAGTCCGGCCACTTTTTTGCAGGGGAAAGAAATCGCACGGTCTCTAAACAACCAGCTTAGCCACTCATGCTTGCCACTTTGCCTCCTCCAGCTCCATTCGAGATTGTTCGGCGTGGAGCGCACGTGGTTCCCAGAGCGATTTTTTAGCACCTAAACGATGGCCTCCAAGACGAAGACCGCCTCGCCCTCGCTGGCCACGCTCTCGGCGCGCGTCACGGGATTCGACTACTCGTCCTTCCACGCGTACACGACCAAGGTGACGCTGGAGGGCGCGAGCTGGACGCTGGCCATCCGCTACAGCAAGTTCCTGGCCTTCTACGAGGCGCTGAAGGCCGCGGAGCGCAGCTTCAAGTTCGATTTCCCGCCCAAGGGCGGATTCTTCTTCACGCCCAAGCCCGAGGAGCGCCAGGTCAAGCTGGACGCCTTCCTGCAGGCCGTGACCAAGTTCTACAAATACAAGAAGCAGCCGGAGAGCGTGGCCAAAGTGCTGCGCAAGTATCTGGAGGTGGACCAGAGCTTTAAGAAGGCTAAAAAGGCTCAGGAGGAGGAGCAGACGGCCAGCGATGGGAGCTCTAGTGAAGAGCCCCTGGAGGAGCCCAAGCCCAAGGAGAAGAAGGTTGAGGAGAAGAAGGAGCTCTCGGCCAAGGCCCAAGACGGCAAGAAAGCTCTGGTCAACGCAGCCTTTGGCGCTGCTGTGGTGTCCGCCATCAAGGACAACGCCATGGACGCCAAGGAGAAGAAGGAGGTGAAGGTTGACGCCAAGGCTGAAGAAAAGAAGGTCGAGGAGAAGAAGGAGGTGAAGGTCGAGGCCAAGGTTGAAAAGGAGAAGAAGGTCGAGAAGAAGGAAGCCAAGGTTGAAGTGACCAAGGTTGAGTCGGTGGAAAAGGCCAAGGTGGAGCCCAAGGCCGAGGAGTTAAAGGTGGAGAAGAAGGTCGAGGTTAAGGTGGAAGAACCGAAGGTCGAGGAGGAGCCCAAGGTCGAGGAGGTGAAGCCAAACACTACCACCACAACCACTACAACTACATGTACCACCACCACTACAACAACTACAGCTGGTGGATCTACCGTTGTGGAGACAAACGTGACGAGCCAGCCGACAGCCAACAAGACGGTGGTGGGCAAAACCGTGACGATCACGAGCAAGTCGGATGACTCTCACTCGTTTAAGGTGGAGATGACGGAGAAGAAGGCGTCGGTGGTGACGCTGTCAACTGCGGCCAAGCAGCTCGCGGAGGCTGCGGAGCAGAAGCCTAAGAAGAAGAAACGCAGCCACCGCAAGAAATCCATCTCCAAGGCCCCCACTTCGACGTCGTCGACGGCTAGCGATGGCTTCGAGTCACCGGACGGTGTGGACGACGTGGATGGCGTCACGACGAGGCTCTCGGAGGCGCAGAAGAAGGCGCGCAACCTCCGCCGCAAGGAAAAGCGAAAGAAAAACCAGAAGAAGGTCCGCGCCCAGGACTTGAAGGCTTAAGGGGCTGTCGAGCATAGCCTAACAGGCCGCAAGTAGTTAGAACTGATATCTATCGACGATCGGAGCTCTAGAATGGAAGTCTCGACAACGGAGAGTGGACAGCAGCTCGCCGCCGAAGGCGCGGGCATAAGGCACTGCACGCTTGCTGCTCTTCCGATAGATCTACGTGGTTTTTATAAGTGGATTCAACGAACGAACATCAAACGACAAGTCCAAGTGTTTCAATGGGGGATACTGTAGATTCAAAAGAAGCGGAACGACATTTCCTTCAGATCTCGCATTTCGGACTGCAGTTCCAGACGCTCGTTGCACTGATGATACACAGAATTCCACGGGGTTAGTCGATGATTTCCTCTCACATCCCCCACAAGAACGTACCATTGCCAAGACTTCCTTCCGAAGCCCGTTAATGCGCTTCTCGTCCCGTTCGCGACGACTCTCGTAGTGCTGGTATTGCTGATAGAGCTGACTGTCCTTGTCGGACTCAAGTCGTGCCAACCGCTGTCGGAGTTGAGCCATTTCCCGTTCGAGAGTCTGGATCTGCGCGTCTTTGAGCTCGAGGATCTTCTCCACTTCTCCTACACTGACCGTGTCGCGCTGATGCTGCTTCTCCAGCTCTCGCAGCTCCCGAACCAGTTCCCCCTTGGCCGTCAACTGCCGTTCCAGCCAGAGATTCCCCTCGGTAAGAGCTGCCACTTGCGCTCTCAACTCGAGGACGTTGGCCGCGTGCTGTTTGTTGGTGGCTCGCAACACGGCGACGATGTTCTCGTGGCTCGAGCGCATGGCACTGATCTCCTTCTCCAGCTCCGTCACGCGAGATATCCGAGACGCGGCGTTGGCTGAGCTACTGGCGGTGGGCGATTTCGGCGGGGAAGACGAAGAGTTGGAGAAGGAGCTGTAGCTTGATCGACGCTCCATGGGAGAACGTCCGATGTTCATCCGCCGAAAGAAGAGCGGTCTCTCTCCGTCGGTCTCGGTTAGTTTCCTGTCCGGTGAGAGCGACTCGACGGTGGTGAGTTCTCGTGGGCTTTTGAGAGGGGACTTGAGCGCAACTCGCGGCTTAGGAGCTGACGCAGCAGAAGCCTCGCTGATATCGTCTCGAGGACTGGGTAGTACGCTACGGGGGGGATCTTGGCCGTCGTCGCTAATGTCGTTGAACACGTCGATCGGGTCGAATAACAACGCCGCGAAACTGTTGGAGCGTCTTGACGGCGAACTTTCGGGTGACGGAGAGCCTTGACTTCCAGTTGTTCGGAAACTGCTGGAGCGACGGAAGGAACGGGTCCTCTCGTTCGTTGGCGAGTGCTCGCTCTTGGCGTCTGGACTGCATCGGGGGCTTTCTGTTGTCGCTACACTGACAGCAGTGAGAGCGCTCATATCGATCGGTGGGACGCGAAAAGTACTGGTACGATCGCTTTGCAAGTTGAGGTTCTTGTCTGGAGAAGGATCGTCGTTCTTGGGTAACGTGTAGCCTTCAAGGTCGTCACTTTCGTTGAGAAAATATAGCGCAAGTGAGTCGCTTGCGGCGGCTTCGACGGTGGCTGGACACTCGTTCTCGAGGGCGTTTGGCACTTCTTCCGTGCCTTCCTCTGTCGTTGGGGAGTGGGTGGTAGGGGTACAACGAAAGCTGCTGCGGCTTGTTGTGGCTTCTACTGGTTGAGTAAAGTCTTCGCAGTTATCTGAAGGTGACACGAAGCTGCTTACCCGTCGAACAAATGCTGGTTTGGGTGGCGGTGGGCTCTGCCTCTTCCTATCGTCGTTGGATGCTGCTACGGATTTGCCTGTTGGGCTTCCTTCGCTAGGTAAACCTTGCGAGAAGGATGAAAACCGACGAAAAGGTGACGGTGGCTTTAAACCGGATCTTCCTGTCGGAGACGACGGAGAGCTCGAGGTTGGTGAAGCGACTGGACTCGCTTCTCTGCTGCGACCCGGACCCACCGTCTTGAGAGAGATGAAGTCGAGCTGCTTCCGAAATCCCTTGAAGGTTTTCATCAATGGAGAAGCTGCCATGTCGGTGCTGGGTGGGAGTGGATGGACGACCGCTTCTCCTTGCTGCTCTGTGGATACGTTGCTACTACAGCTGCTGCTGTCGTCTGTGACGGGGGAAGGAGGACCTTTAAGGACACTTGTCGGTTCTTTGACGCTGTAGATCTCCTTCCGCCTCACAAAGACGCCGTGGTTCGTTGGACAGTAGAAGTAGCGTTCTTTCCCCCTGGCGCCGTCATTGTCGCCTTTGGGCTCATCCAGCGCCACGCCGTACCATTCGCCAGACTCATTAACGACTTTCCCTACGTACCTCACGGCGCCATTGCGTCTTCGAGATAACACGACGCGACTGCCGAGGGGGACCTTCATCACAGGGGACAAACCTTGCGCTGCCGTTATAGACGCTCGTGGCCTAGGGATGCTGGACGCCATGGAGAAGGCTTGGAGTTCCTACGGCTCCGATGCTTCGAGTTGTGTGGTGTTAGCACTTGGTGCTTATTTTATCGCCCTATCCGCATTTGATCGTCCTCGATTTTTTTTTGTGTAGGAGGAACATAAGACGATGGCGACGGGGTTGCTATTTCCAGTTTTGACTATTTTCAGGCTTCAAGAACCATGGCGAATTGTTTCGAGAATGGAAGCGGCACGGGATCGGCACCACTTGAGATTGACTCTTAAGCCAAAGCTCGCCATGCTTAAAACGCAGGACAGTTTGTGGGCAACCTACTGTTAATCTTTCTCCATGGACTTGATTAAAAGATCACGAAATTACAGCATGGATGCCGCTCCCAGAATTTTATTTCTAGCGCCCAGCCATTTCTCCCTCTTTACCCTAAAGTCGTTTGAAGCGGAATGGTACGCAGACGACAGACATGTTCAACGTCTTGCGAGCTTCCCCCCCCCCCCACTTGCTGTTTATCCTCACTTCAAGACTTTTGAAACAACAAAACCAAGCTGTAACCTTACATGAAATGATTTGCTTCAAAAACCATGAAACAATTTTGGGAAACATGAAACAAAATTGTGAAGCAATTTTTGGAAACAAAAAACAATTTCAGTGATGTGAACTGGCTCTTCTTTGGAAAATGGGGGAGACCAAACTTCAAAGTCGAATTGACTTATAAAAGTCAAAGCGTGTGGATCAGTTTACTGTATATATCGACTGCGCATTTATTTATTAAAGAATATGGTGAAGCGATCCGCACCATTCCACGTCGCTACTGTAATACATGAACCTCAAATTGGCATTCTCCGGGACTCCATACACGCCCGTTTTACTGATGATTTGAGTTCAGCTCGTCCTGGGTTCACTGTTAGCACTATGTTAGAAGTTCGCCGAGCATACTCTGATACTCTATGGAGTTTGTCTAACAGTAGAGTACGTTCCCGGATCGACAGGACGATTGATACACTTTTAGCTGTAGCAGGGCTGACATCTCCCAACCAAACTCCTGACTAATTTGGTCACTAAAGTGAAGTTTTACATGTATCCACCTGTTCTGGACTGTTGGCTACGTCCCAGAACAAAATGAATTCCGTCAGCTTACAAGGGCCTGTCGCATCGTCGCCTCGCACACAGCTTTCTATCGACCGCAAAGGTATGTATTGTTTCACATGTGACGACCTGGAGCTGTGCATGTAAGCGATTTACGGGATTTCATGCGTCGACCAGACTGCGACACGCGTCTTCACTTTGCACAAGGCCACCCCGAAGGCTGCATACTACATCTCTTGACAAAGAAGGCGTCGAGTTGGCATCCAAGAGGAACTTCATGGAGCAGCAGCACCAACTTAAAATTACATTAAGACTCGATTTTCGACTTCCGACGATGTTTTTCGCGTGTCTAATCACCAACTGGCCCTAACTTGTGTACATGCATCCCCTCTCTTAACCTTTCTCAACATCTTTAACAGTAATCAACCGTATACTACAGGATATAATATATTACAGTTGTCTCATACTTGTCATGACTCTGTGCACTCACATGCTATCTGACAAGTGTTCTTTTATTTTCTCCCTATCCCCTCCAAACTACATACCGCATGCAAGAATAACCTCCCCCTCTTCAGCCAGTAATTGTTTTTTAACCTCCCAACGTGCTTACTCAGCAGTCCCAGATCCGCCCCACGCCGCTAATTCCTTCCCAAACTTTCGCCTCTCATGCATTCGCCCGATCGCTTCCGCGCCGCGTCGCGCGCCCGCCACCATCTCCCGCGCTGGGACGGGCCCGACGGGGAAGAGGACGAGGGCGACGCCTTCCTGTCCGCCAGCGACTTGGTAAAGACGCTGCAGCCCGTGCCGCGCCGCCCCGGTCAAAGCCGAGGAGGGCGCCCCATGACCGGCCGTGAACCTCCGCGCCGATGGCCACGTGCGTCTCTCAGCCGTTTCTTTGAGTTTTTTTATGTTTTTATTTAAAAAATGCCTAAATGGTTTTTTGTGTGTGTCTTATGGCGTCGCAGCAATGGAGACGCAGACACCGCTGGGATTGAACGACTGGCCGTTCGACGGGTCGCCCAGCCACGAGGACTCGAGACCTGCCATGGACTACCGCTCCCGGGCGCCCAAGGGAAATTTCGCGCCTCTGAGACCAGCCAGAGCCTTTGCAGGCGACCAATTGGACTTTGATCCGGACGTGCTGCAGGACGCAGACGAGTACCAGACTGCCAGATCTAGAGCTTTCCAGATGAACTATGACGACCCACGACACAGTCAGGCCCAGTTGCAACGCTATCAGCAGCAGAGACAGTATCAGAGAGCTGTTCAGAGAGAATTCGTAGGAGACGCCCCCTACAGACGAGTAACCACTCACCCCGAGCACGAGCTCCATGCTCGAGAGGCCAGAGGACGAGACGCCCTGGAAGAAATGCCCTACGACCCGCCACGACGCATCCCACAACGTACGGGGGCGTCGTCGCCTCTTTCGTCCTATGGACGCAGTGCCAATGGCTTGATGAGGGAGTCTCATGCCAGATTGACGCAGCCTCGACACTACAATGGCCACAGTCCGGGCTTTGGACCGAGAATGGACGAACTGCCGTTGGAGCCGGCGATGCTGGACATGTACCCGGACGAAATGGACACTCCCCCCACCTCTGGGAATCGACGACGCGAGTACGGACACCCGCATCTGGTGGCGCGCCAGCGGATCCACCAGCAGATTTTACGACGCGCCGATCGGCTGCAAGACGACGAGATGCCCCTGACGGCCAGACGCCCGTTGCACGACCCGGACTTGCCCCGTGACCGTCGCGGAGGAGAAAGTCGCGCCGTGTACGAGGAACTTGTTCCAACGTCCACGGGCGCCGGCCTGTCGCAGAACAACGACTACGGGAACCTGTCGCCCGGCGGCGGCGCCAATGGTGCGGACGTCTTGGCCGAACTCTCGTCGAGCCGACAGCGAATGAGTCAGCCGGTTGGCCGTTCGCAGAAGACCAAGCGACCGCGACCAGATGAAGCTGCTACCCTGGCCGAACCCGCCCCGCCACGAGCGAAGGGGAAGATGGCAAAGAAAACTGCTGCTGCTGCTAGTACTACGTCTCCAGAAGAAAAGGAAGCCGAGGCGTTGCCGAAGCGCCGCTGTGGACGCAAGAGCATGAACTACTCGTCCGAGCAGAAGCGCGAGCGGAACCGTGCGGCTGTGAAGAAGTGCCGCCAGCGCCAGGCTCTGAAACTGGAGTATCTGCAACACAAGGCGGAGTCGCTGGCTGCGGAGAACCAGGCGCTGTCGGAGATGCTGGTGAAGAACGCAGAGCTGGACGCGGAGCAGCGTACGTCCTTGACCCGCGGCATCCAGATGGACATTTTGCTCAAGATCAAGGAGATTTTCACGCAGAGTCTGCCCAAGGACTTCGTTCTGGACGCCGACTCAATATGGGACCTGAACTCGGTGCTGGCCGTGTCCATGCCGTCGCGCTGCTATTACGGCATTGAGAGCATCAAGGACTTCTGGCGGACGTCGCTGCGCATGCGCAACAAGGGCAAGATCCGGTCGTTCTGGGCGTGGCTCTTCCGTCTGCCGCCGGGCGACCGCTTCTCGGAGTTCGAGATCCAGCCGTTCTCGGCGACATCCAACCTCTACTTTATTTCGTGGACCACCAAGTCCACGCCGCCGCTTGCCGGTTCGATGGTCATCATGTTTGGCAATGGCCACCGCGTGACGCTGCACGTCGAGTGTTTCGGCTGGCTCATCTGGCGCTACCTGCTTACCAACGAGCCGTTCCCGGAGCCGCAGTTGGAGTGATCGAGCTCCGCTCATGGAAAAGTATGAAGACAGTTAAACAAACATGTTCAATTCCTGCGAAACGCCTTTGGTATTTTGAGTTAGGCTTTAGGCGTCGACCACGGGATGGATGGTAAGTGCTGAGCTGGACAGCAACGGGCAGCACGAGGATGGCGTGGATGCAGGGACGAAGGAGACGCCAGCGCCTGTGGACAGCGGAATCAATGAAGACAGCCAAGTTGCATCTGAAGAGGAGACTGTCCCTGAAGTAAGTGGATCTCTGGAAGAAGCGCAGCGCTCCGAGCAGGACGGTCAAGTGAAAGCCGAACCAGTTGCTGCGTCGACCAGTTCTCCACCCACGATGGACCTGCCATCGTCCTCTTCCGAGCCTTTGGAGACAAAAGAACCAGATTGTGCTGAAACTGCATGTAGAGAGGTGAAGAGTGAAGAACCAGCAGTGGAGACAATCGACCGGATGCCTATTGCCGCCCCTATCGAAGCAGAGGACGAAAAGCAGCAAACAAGTGCAGAACCGCCGCAAAATATCGACAGTGAAGAGCAAGCCGCCGCTGAATCTCTTCCTGCCAAACCTTCGACCTTCTTCGAGTCGCTCACGGCCAATTTCGCCCCTGACACAAAAGCGATGTGGGCGCAAATCTTCGGACCTCGGTACGACGACGGAGATGAAGATGACGTTCTACCGGAAGCCAGTGAAGCGGGCACTGAGAGCTCGAAAGTCTCAGCTAAAAGCTCGTTGCAGACGAAATTAACTCGAGAGCGGAAACTGGACGAGCAGATCCAGGCCAGTCAAAGGCGCTACCGAGAGCGAGTGATGCGCGAAACAGCCACGAAAAGCAAAGCAACTAGACGCGGACGAGCCAAGAGCTCTCGTCGTTCTCAAACGCAGATCCCCACTGTCTCCCCCTTCGAACGAGCGGGGCTTTCGCTGACTCAAATCCGATTTTGTGCGGAGAAAGCGCTGAATGAAACGTGCAAATGCTTCCACCACCTTCACGCGGCAGCTCTAGAGGAATCAGAGCCAGATCCTTCACTCGCCACTCGAGGCATTTACGTAACACAGGGAGAACTTGAGCAGCTCATGCGAGAGTTGTTGGACCCTCAAGAAGCGCAGAGGAAAGGAAGTTTAACTGGAATTCTCGAGTTTACTGACGGGTTGGAAGAGCGAATTCCGATGACTACACAGCTACAAGCGAGCTGGTTCCTCCCCTTCGGCCAGCTCCCTGAGCTACGGACTCTGGTGATGAAAATCACGAAACGCCATCTGAGTGAAGACAAACTGGCGATTTTGAATCGCCACCTCCAGAAGCAGCTCAATGTGTTGCCTCTGGCTGGGAAACTCCAGCATCTCGTGCTGCAGCTCTCGAATTATCAACTTAAAGAACCACTGAAAACTCCGAGTTGGCTTCAGGGGGAGAGATCGTCGGATGAACTCGCTCAAGATCTTCTCAAAGGCGTTGGACTTGCATCGATGGAGGCGGAAGACGTTAAGAACTTTCTGCTTTTCCTGCCTGTTGATCTTGTAGCCAAGACGCAACTCCCCAGTGTGGTGAGCGCTCAACGACTCGTGTTCTTCCGGTTTTTAATCGATATCGTCGCGGTGGAGAGGATGCGCGAGAATGAAAAGTCAACGGAATTCCTCCCGCCAGCTACAGAAGAGCGTCCAACTCGGAGGAAATCGACCCGAAGGAGGTCCTCGAAAAGCGCCTCCGTTAAAATCATACCCGAAGTCGGTGACTGTAAGTCTGTCGAGACTGGATCAGGGCAAGCAGTTCCCGGAAGTTCTACTGATGATACAGAAGTCGACTTTTCAGAGCAAATTGGAGATGAATGTGAGAAACCTTCGAGTCACCTGCAACATCAACTGGAAGCAGCGATAGTTACATTACGACAGCGACTGCCAGCGATCGAGTCGGACGTGAGTCAGGACCCAGCGATTCGAGCGACGTACCTCGCGGCAGTGGCTTGTCACAAGAGTGTTGTCTTAATGGTACGTTTTATCTGTACAATTTCAACCGTCTGAGAGCTTCACTAACGTCTTTTTGACTCAGCTTGAGAACAAAATCGACGTTGATGTCATGACGGATCAGCTACAACACTTTATCGACGCTTTGCACGCCATTGAGGCCCAAACGAGTACGCAAACTGTCACTACTACGTCTCAACTGGAGACAGAAGAGAAACTACTGGATCCACCGAAATTCCCCCCTCCATACCCCGAGTCAACAGTACCAGAAGACGACAACGGCAGTGAAAGCAGTGCAATGCCGAACTTCCCGCCACCTTACGCGATAACAGCTCCGTCCTATTGGACGTTCACGCCTGCAATTCCTGAGCCCAAGTCCAGTATCGCCAAGTTGGCGAGTAAATCTCCCAGTAACAAGGCCGAACTCCGGTGCCACTTCATGTCGAAAGACTCGCCAGGTAAGAAACGAATTGCACGTATTGTAGGTAGTACAGTACATTTCTCACTGAGTGGTTCATTTAGGCGTGGGGGCGTACAACATCGAGCAAAGTGAGAAATTGACTTTCCAGCACAAGCCAAGCTACTCGTTCGGAGGAAACAACGCACCAGAGTCGCTGTCGAAAGGTTCCACCGGGAAGCAAAGCTTACTACGCCAACGGATGCAGACGTCGCTGGCTTTTGTGCCCCCAAGGACAGACAACGAAGTCGAGATCCCTGACGTTTCCAGCACCAGAGTTCACGGTGGATCTCCTCACTACGACAGCAACAACAGGGAAGATTTCTTGTGTGAAATACCCCCGAGTTACAACGAAGGCGACGCTGACGAGTCCCCGGAAGAGAATCCGGAAGAGAAACCTGGTGGGAGTGTTGAGACTGAAATGGACCGAGCGCTTCGACTGCAGCAACGGATCTTCATGGACGAGTTCGTACAGCACGTCGTGTCCAACCAGGACCCTCCCACATACTTCGTACCCCGCGCGAAAGAGAACTCCAAGTCGAAGCCGTATTGGGCCGCCAGCGAGGTGTCTCCAGGTATCGAGCGGTTGATGCACAGACAGCGACGAGCGCCCTCGTCCTCCAAGTTCCGTCCGGCTCAAACTGCCCCGATGAAGCTTCGACCACCGAAACGTGCTGTGAACAAAGCTCCTCCCCCACGGCAACAGCTCGACAACGACCAGCACTTGGCGTGGGCCGCACGTATCAGCGAGCTGTATCAGCCAGAAAAGTAATATACTACCGTTTTTGAAGCGCCGACGTCCTCTAACCAGCCTTAAAAGGCGTCAACGCACTAGTGAGAGAGGTAAACAATCCTCTAGCTAACGTGAAACATGGACAGGAAGAGCTGCAGCTCCTTGGTGTCCGACGACTTTGGTTCATTCCTGCTTTCTCTGCGCTTGGGTTCTGTATCGCTGCTCGACAGCTTGGCGTACGGTTGCTGCCTGCGTCTTGTCCCTGCTGACTTGTGGCGTCGTTGTCGACGCTGTTTGCTGCCATTCCCGGCCTCTGAAGCCTCTTCCTGGCGGTCGACGGCTGCATCATCGTCGCTGTCGGCCATGAACGTCGCGATGGCCGCTAGCTGCGCACTCTGCTGGAAATTAGACGGCAGCTCGTCCATGAACAACAGCGGCATCTCCTCTTCGTCCTCTCCCTTCATCGTGTCCATATCGCGAGTATTTTGGTCAATAGCGACGGGCGTAGCTGCCCTCTTGGTGTCCCTTATCTCCATTTTGTTTCTTCTTTTCTTCAGTGAACCGGTAGTAATTCTAAAATAGTAATCCAAAAACTAGTACTATATCCAGATAGACTGAATTACTACCAATTTCAACATGGACCCTTTTGGGGCTCTAAGCATTGCTACAGCGAGGTGGTAGACGGAATTGACACACGGCGCGATCCGCGCCACCCGTGGACAGCAGGAAGCGCTCACTCTTGGTCACTGCCCAGTTCGTGACGGACGTGGCGTGTCCATCGGCCGCCATCACAGCCCCGTTGAAGTCATCGCGCGGCGTCGTGCCGTTCACAAGCGACGGGAACCGTTTGGACTCCCAAAGCGCATCACGAACCTGCTCCGGAGTCAGCAGCTTCCACGTGTTGAGCTCCCAGAACTGCTCTTCGCATCCGTCGCACTGCGCGCGAAGCACCGGTCGATCTCGAGCGAAGTCGAGCCGAACGGTCTCAACTTGCGCTGCGGACGTGCGCAGCATCGTGACCTTGCGGTAACTGGCCGCGTCGTACACGTGCACAGCTCCGTTCTGCGTCCCGACAGCTAGCAGCTTCCCATCGCTAGAGTACTGCAGGCTCAAGACTACGTGGCCTTGTTGCTGATCCGGCCAACAGCTCCACTGCGTCACCACAGCATCCAACGCGGCGGTGAGCACCCGCACGGCCCCGTCGATAGTCCCCACTGCAAGGTGCTTACCATCGACCGAGAACGCGAGTGCCCGTAGTGTATCTGCACCCATGGCGAACTCGGACGCAGAGTTCCAGCGGTGGAAGGCCAGTAACGAGCGTGTAGCTGCATCCCACAGCCTCACGACGCCGTCATCGCCGGCGGTGGCGAATTGAGCGCGTTTGCATGGATGAACGGCTAAACCGCAGACTTGACCGCGGGCGTGGCTGCGGACGTGCACATGGAGACGCCAGTTCTTCTCCTGCGTCTTCTGCTGTGAGCGCGTCTCCACTAGCTCACAGACTTCCCCACCTGCCGTCGTGAAGAGAACGTGACCGTCGCGTACGGCAAGCGACTGGATCTCGGTGCTGATGAGAGGAAGCGAACTTAGGCAGTCTCTGTTGAGCTGTGCGACGTCTGCAACTACGCGAGTGAGTTCGAGCTGGGCGTTCCAGACACAGACGCGAGAGTCCGCCCCTGCAGAATACACCAGCGACTGCTTCTGGTCGACTGCCAGCGCTGGAACAGGCGCGTCGCCGTGTGCATCACGCCGAACCACCACGCAAACGCGGTCCTTCCAGACGTACAAACTCCCGTCAGCTTGGCTTGACACTACGACGCGCGGTCGACCGGACAAGTGCACGGCCTGGAGCAGCGTCGCGTGCGGATTGCACTCCTTGTGGCTCGTTAGCAGACCCGTTTTGAGTCCGGAAGAGCGTGAGTCGTCATCTCTTCCGGGGCTGGTCGAGCTCTGGCGCCAGAAGAGAATGTGTTGGTCTCCACATACCACAAGATCTCCGTCTTCGCCGCAGCTTAACGCCCAAACTCGTCGCGTTGACGTCTTGCAAGCCGTGACCAACGTCGCACGGAGGCGGCCACCATCACTTTCACCCCCTGAAATGGCGTAGATCGCCAGTGTGTGGTCTGATTCCATGCCAATTGAAGCGAGACGGTGCCCGTCGGGGCTGAAGTCGAGCAACAACACACCTGGTCGGTGCTTGGAGGCCACGCGGATGACTGTACTGCCACTGTTAGCGTCCCATATCACAATTGCCGGCGGCTTTTGATCAGAACTGGCCACGAGGCACTCGCCGGTTGCAACCAAGTCGCCCTTCGGGTGAACCGCCAAGGCGGATATCGCACTGTACCGGCCAGACGCGGCCTTGTAGTTGAGTAGCTGCGTCTGCGTCTTGGTGTTGTAGACAACTCCACAGGCTCCAGCAGCGTAGACGATCTCCCAGGCATCGTCCGCGTAGAAAACGTTTCGACTGGCGGTGGCGCACGGGTTGAGGCCGTAGACGAACTCCAAGTAGGAGTTTTCATTGTTGTCTGTGTCGATCCCTTTGTCTCCATCCTCTTCGATCTCTGCCGTTGCTCCTTTAGCTCGAACGCAGCCCTCTAGCAGAGTTCTGTCCACTGGACTGAGGTACCAGTTTGGTTCCTTCTCCAGAGACACAGCAGACTTCAGCGCGAACCGCTGACGCAGCCGCAGTTCCTCCTCGTAGTCCGTCTTCCACACTGCCACTTGGGTACCCCCGCTCGAGTTTCGTGCCAGAGCAACGACAAACGCGTTGGCAAAGCTGAACTCCACTCTTCGGATCAATGATCCGCGTGAGAAATAGCCGATGTACTCCTTTGTAGCCACCGCAGGGTCGCTAGAACGATCCGACTCGGGAGACACGGCGGTCGAGACATCCCCACGTGTAAGCGGGTACCAAGAAAGCATCAAATGACCGTCGTCTAGCCCCACAGCCATCGTTGGGAACGGGGAGCTCCAGTTCTTGGCGTCTAAAGTCTCACTATTGATGCGTGCGAGTGCCGTGACCTTCCCAAACCCGCAGCATTCCGCTAACCCTTCGACTGGACCAGCAAACGTCGGCGTCCAAGACTCCCATTCATAGTCCGGTAGAGCGGTAGAGCTGTGAGTCTCCGGGTTCAGAGCCCACCGGAGCAGTTGTCTGTCGTTGCTGGAAGTCGCAGACTGGAGGAAATCGCCATCGGAAGAGAAGTCCAAGGCCTCAATTGGTGCCGTGTGGCCTACAAACGTGTGTCGAAGGGAATAAACCGGAGACGCATCTGCCCCCGTGTTTTCCCAAGCGTAAACGTAGACGTTGTAGTCCCGACAAGCGAGCGCCAGCCAGTTGGGACTTCCTGCTGGACGCTGGCGCGAGTACTTGACAATTGAGCACCATTTCGCCAGCGTTTGGTTCATTGAGGCAGAATCACCCGAATCGCCACAGGTGAATTGCACTTTTGACTCTAATGTCGCTCCATCCAGTACCACAACGGACCCATTAACGAGCGACACGGCCAAGTGTTCACCTGTAGCACTCCACGCTAGAGAACGAGGAGCACTGGGCATCTGCTGCTGTTTCAATAGTAAATTGGTGTGGAGATTCCAGACGTGGACGTGTCCGTCGGCACTGGCTGAAGCCCATCGGAGGTCTCTCGGGTGCACAGCGATGTCGTGTATCTCCGTGCTGAAGCTCAGCAGCGTCTTCGCTTTCTCGCTCTCATTCGCTGTCGTTAACGTTTCGATCGTATTTTCCAGATCAATAGTCAGCACTTCCCCATTGCTCAGCACAAGGGCAGCAACCGCCGCGTCGTCCAGCAGATTCATCCCGTGTACGTACGTCTCAGTAGCGTCACACACTGCGATGACCCGTGCGAGTTGCAGGAAGGTACTTGCTTGGATGCGACCAGAGCTTCTAGTTCCCCGTGTAGGGCTTCGAGCACCAGAATACTTCCAAACCACTACCGATCCATTGCGTAGAGCGCCCAGTACTATCTGAGACGCTTGTAAGTGCTCCAAGGCGACGACGCCATCCCCTCCGGCGCTGTGGCGACTCGTACTTGACGGGGGGATTGTATGAGCTGCAACGCCACCTTCCCAAAGTACGATGGAGCCATCTTCACCTCCGGTTACTACGAACGGGGGCACATGGCATCCGCACAACATCGTTTGGACGAGAGCGTGGCGGCCGAAGACTCCTTGTTGGGCGGTAACGTGACCTGTAGCAGAGTTAAAGCGCCAGAACGTGACGTGGTCGAGACCTCCGCTAACAAAAGCCACTTCTCCGTCTAAAAGCCCAGTGAATCTCCCAAACAGAACCGGCATTCGCGTCATGGGGGCGTACGTTAACACGAGTTGGCGCTTCCACGCGTAAAACTGCAGCGTGTGCACGTGAGAGCGAGCGCTTTTCCAGACAACCGCCGCCAAGTCGCTCTGAGCCGTTGATCTGCTGTCACTGGCGTCGTAAAAGTCCATTGCGACGCCGATTTGCTTCTCCTGGTGGGGGAAATTGGCCTTGAGAGTCGAAATTTGCTGGAATGAATCCCCCGCAGCCTTCTCCGTGCGTAAAAGCACAATACGGTCGTCTCTGCGACTTCCCACGGCCAGAACAGACTCCGACGGGTGTCTAACCAGGCAAGAAACGGAATGCTGAAGCCCTGAAGGAACGATTCGCTGACGAGCTCCCAACGAGTGGAGATGGCGTACGATCAGCATCGGACCCGCGCCATACACGTACGACCCGTTCCCAAGACACGCAAGCGACTGGTTCACACTCATACAGCGGTGGTTCATCCCGTACACGTAGGACAGGGTTAATGCCAAGTCCGGAGCCTCCGAACGCTGCACGGAAGAGTCGGAATTGTCCCGAACGCTGAGCGCTTGCGGAGTATTGCCAATCTTCCGGTGACGGTCAGTGAACACTTCGTCTTCGTCTTCTAATGTACCGAAGTCGAAGTAAATGTCCCTCAATCCCAATACTCGCAATCTTTTACGGAGCGTGTCGTCATAATTGCAGGGCGGTCGAGGCTGTACGTCTGCGAGCTCTTTCTCGACGCGCCATTGGCAGATTGCAGGGTCGAATTGGCTGCTGGTGAGGACCAAACTCCCTCGTAAAGCGAAGTCTCCGAACACGGACGGACGGCGAACTGGTGGATTGAAGAGCGAATCCTGCTGTGTAAGGTGCGCTTGAGGCACGCATCGAGATAACCACTCCGTTTGTGCAGGTGGGCACGGGAATGACAATAGATTGATATTGCCACAATCACTTAGATTGAGCGTCAATCCATGAGTGGGATTGCCTACAACACAATCTTCCAATGAACCGGACAATCCTCCAACTTCCCATCCAATAGAGGAACTGTGCGTGTGCCATTGAACATTGCGGACGACCGCCATTGAAGTCACGCGGGTGCCAGCGCGTTGTCGTAGGTCCCAGAAGTACAATGAATTGCCATGTTGAGTACGGAGGAAAGCTCCATCAATACTGAAGTCCAATGCATGAGCTTGGGTCAAGATTGTGGCAGTATTGTCGCTTGCTTGAGGCTTAAGCAGCATCCATCGCGACAAACGACGTCCTCCAAGCTCCAGTCTGTAGAGATAAACGAGTCCGTTGTCTCTTGCTACAGCTAGCACAGGCTCAGTCTTCAAAGGGCCGAATCGCATCGCCACTGCAGCTGCACTCGTGTTCTTCATCGCCGTCTCAATCTTCCACTCATTCGACGCTCCAGTTCTGCGTGCAAGCATCAAACTCCCGTTTTCGCTCCCCACTGCGAGCCGCTCTCCATCGCTTGTGAATGCTAAAGCGCTAGGAACTGCAGTTGACGCAGGGAAGCGGAGATTTTGGACGAATGCACGACGGCGGAGACTCCAAAGCTTCACAAAGCGCTCTCCAACCCCACAAGAAGCGAAACAGCCCCCTACTGTACTCGCAGTCGCGATGCTACGTGTAGGTTGTCCAGTATGGCCAGACGCGACGATGTTCCATCGGCAAGTTCCTCCTTCGTCGATCTCCAAGATGTTCCCAGCTCGAGTAGCGACTAGGAATCGCCTCCTCTGTGCGTCGTAATCCAGCGAGCAAATACGGAAATCGTCGCCTTCGAGGACATTTTCAGGTCTGGTACAAGTCGAAGAAGTCCAAGCGTTCACCTCTGGGGAAGGGATTGAAGCGTGCAAGTCCAATGGCTGGCCGATAGGGAGGAGCGTGGAGTCCCATTGCTTGATCTGTCCGTCTTTCGCAGCCGAGAAGAGCACCATCGACTGACACGACAGTAAACACACGTTAACGCTGGCTTGAGGGTCGTGGGCCTGGACGCAGCGCGTCAGTGTATGGCGTTCAAAGAGCAGTAGTTCACCTCTTGCAGTCCCCACAACGACCGTCTGAATACCGTAGTAGACTGCACTCAGACACACGGGGACGGTGTGCAGAGGAGGATCGACAGGCCCGTGCCAATGGGGTTTCTTGTGCTTGAAGAAGCGGCCGCCAACGTGATGGAACACGACGAAGTGGGCGCCAACGACGACGAGTTCGTCGCCGTCTTCGTTTAAAGCAAGCGCCAATGGCCGTTTACTGCCGCCTCTGGTTCTCGTAGCAGGATGAGCTCTTCCTGAAGCTACGACTACTTCCTTCTGCCAGTTCCACAGCGCCATCGACGCGCTCTTGTCACTTCCAATTGACGCCAGTAAAGCCTCCGTTTCCTGCGGTTTCTTCTTCATCAAGTTGCTGCTCAACACGGCCGAGTTCCCACCCGCAGCACTACGTTCTCCAAGTGACAACGCCTGCGTCTGTCGGAGTGTGGCGGTAGCTGCAGAGGCAGCAGCAGGGAAACTCACGTGGGAGACTCCGGACGGGTGGAAGTTGCGTAAAACAGCGAGACATTGCAGACTTCGAGCGTTCCAGACGTGGATCTCGGCGCTAACTTTGCTCGTTTCTGGGCTGGAGCAGGCGTCGCCGGTAGCGACGACTTCCCCACTGGCATTTACATCCAAACAGCCAATTGCCCGTCTGTGGCCTCGATAGTAGCGCTGTTCGTGACGCTCAGAGGAATACAAAACCACGTAGCTCCCCACAAAGTACACGGCCTCGCCAGTAGCTAGCAGACGGCAGGCGTTGCGAGCGGATGGTCCACTGGTTCCGTACACCCATTCCAGTTGTAAGTTTGAAGGCGGGGGCATCACGTTCTGCTTGCACGTCGGATAATTGTTCTGCAATGGCTCCACCATCCAAGGCGGAGGGATTTCAGTCCGTTTCCGATTGTTTCCAACTTGCGAGGCTTCCGTATCTGAGCTTTTGGCAATATTTTCCCAATCCTCCACGTTTAAATCGGAGTCAGCATCGCTGCCATCAGGGAGTGACAATGCGTCCTCGAACCCCACAGCCTTCTCGGCTATAAGGCGAAAGCGCTCCACTTGGAGCATGAACTCCCGATTACTACGAGCCCACGCGATAAAATCCTCAAAGCCGAGCACAGCAGCGGCCTTGGTTCCGCGTGAAAATGCGTCTTCTGCAAGCCCAAGACACAGCAGCATCGCCTCCATAGAGCTGTGGCTGTCTGAGGCCGGCAGTGTCGAGCTTTCACCCGTTAGAAGCGACATGCCGATCAATACCGACTTCATCAACAGTGCCTACACACAGATAAAGTCACAGTTTAGACAGCAGACTTCCAACCACAGGAATTCAACTGCGAACGGACCAATTCCGCCAGCGACAGCGATCCGTTGTGGTTGAAATCGAAGAGGTCGAAGGCAACTGCGTCACATGCACATTAAGTCAGCAAATAAAGCAACACAAGGAGCGGATTCCTCTTCACTACGTACATCTCGCTTTGTCTTCGAAGGTGGCACGGCAGACACAGGCCAGTGCCGCTAACAGTTCCAGTCCGTCCACACGTCCGTCGCGGTTGCTGTCCAGGACCTCGAAGATTTCCTCCACCCCGACGCTTTCAGGCGTCTTCAGCAGCAATAGACTCTCGAATTGACTCGCAGTGACCGCAAAGCCGAAGGTTTTCTTGAAGCGGCGAAGCAGCTCCTCCACATCCGCCAACGTCCCTGGCCAAGTGGATTTTAGTGCGTTCAAAAAGCATTTAAAAGGGTGCAAACCCCCCACTCACATCTGGCAAAGTCTCTGGTTTCACGACGTAGCTCCACTTCGGCGTCTACGAGTCGGAACTGCGTGCCGTGAGCAGCTCCCATGATGCAATAGGGACTCGCAAAACCAATAAAAGTATCTTTGGTCTGCGGCTTTTGAAGATCATTTGGTGTGATGCACACCCCAAGTTGAAGTGGCGAGGCAGTTCGAGTCAGCATAGGAGGAATCCAGGAGGAGGCTACTTGTTCTACAGTCTCCAGCGTCTGCATCGGATACCGGAGACCTTGCTAGAACGGATGATCCTTCCTCTTTAAAGTTGTAACTGGCCGGGCTCACCACCAACCACGATCGCCAGGCTGGGGTCAGTCGTTGTCTGCTCTTCTCTTGTAGCTTGCTCTGCCTCGCCTGTCGTGTGTTTCTTCGTGGTTCCTTAGCCTTCAGTCCAGCAACTCCTGACCGAACGAGTCCTAGCGGGTGCTACGTATCGCTAGAGCTGACAACCTCGTGCAGGTGAGTGGTGAACGGCGCTTCAACACTTGCAAACACCAGCGTTTTCTTTTTCTAAGCCTTACAACGACGGAAAGTGCCAGCCGCGTTCCGCTATCCTCGTTTCCCCCTGCCCCGACATGACCGACCTCCTCTAGGCCAAACAGTTAACGCACAGGCGAGCCAAAAAATAGAAAAGAGAACTCGTCGCTGCTGGACGAAACAGTCCATAGCCAGTTGCAACGCTCGCCAGACTGCACTGGCATGTTCCCCTTGCCATTAAGCGTTTTCCTCCCTTCCGGAGCTCCTCATCGCGGCACGGACGCCTCGTCAACACGAGAGCGAATTCGACAGTCTCGCACTTGCTCAGGTCGCGCGTGGCCTGTCAAGTCCAGCGCGATCGACCGGTAGTCCGTACAAATAAATACAGGAGACCAAGGCCATGAACGACCTCTTCATCGCGTGGCAGCTCACGGCTCTGGCCTCGGGGCTTTTATCCAGCGGAGCCATGATCTTCTTCTTTATCAAGTATCCTAGCTCGCGCGTGCATCCTGGCATGGTGCTCATGTGCATCTTCATGAGCGTTAGCATCGCCAGCATCATGCGCGTCGCACTGCACGCGTGGTACAGTCTGCTGGACCCGGGCGACGTCGGGGGCCCGTTACCAGCGACACTGAGCAGGATAGCCAACGAGGAGGTTGGCCACGACGCGGGCGCGTTGGAGCAGTACGTACCGTTCTTCTTCTGGTGCTACTTCTTCTTCACCACGTCCGCGACGCTGTGGTTCCTCATGTTGGCGCTGGACCTGATCTTCTCGCTGTCGAACCCGTTCCTGCCGTTCAACGCGGACAACGTCAAGCACCACATCTACGCCTGGCCGGTGTCGCTCATCTACTGCTTCGTGTTCCGGTACGTTCTCGGGGGGTTCCAGAACAACCTCACGGCCAACGTCATGCTCTACTTCGACCTACCGGCGTACGTCGTCCTGCTCTACATCGGCGCAGCGCTTATCCAATCCTGGCGCCGGTCGCGTATACTGGAGACCCACGCACACGCGACTACGAGACGAATGGCCAAGCGCATCATGCCGTATCTCGGAGTGTTTGCGGTTCACACGGCGGTGCGGTTGGTTATCTACGTGGTTCAGTTGGGGACCGAGTTCGGCAGGATGACGCCCAACGCCTTGGACCAACTGGCTCTTGTGCTCGAGACACTGGCGCTGTTCGCTCTCTTCTGTCGGGACGCTGGGGTCTTCAAAGCTCCAAAGCAGCAGTGCGCGGCCGAAAGCAGAGACGGGAGTAACTCCAGTAACCCATCGCGAACGACCATCGCCCAGATTGAGGCCGGAGGGGCGACGCTAACGTCCACAACGGGGGGAGCGCCTCCAGCGTCACTCAGTAACCAAACCGAGAAGATCGACGTCTCGAATAAACTCCGGATGGACGTGATGCGGTACATGTCGCTGGGGATCATGAAGTCCATCGAGATGGCTCAAGCAGTCGAAAACAGAGCAATGGAAGGCAGCGCGTCGGAGACTACAGTGGACGCCGGCGACTGCTACTCTAGTATCAACTACAACGACTACAACCACGTCAAGAGCATGGGAGTGGTCGTGTTCGGCCTCAAGAACTGCGCCATGCTCAACTTTAAGGACTGCGCGCCGAAGGTTTTCCATCGCATTCGAGCGCAGTTCAACATCGACCAGGACTTTTACAGGGAATCGTTTGATCCGTCACGGATTCTAAGCGAACACGGCTCCGAAGGCAAAAGCGGTAACATCTTCTACTTTACCGGTACGAACACTTGGCTGATCGGTTCTCTTACAAAAACTAACGGTTTGTTTTTCGAGCAGCGAATAAACAATTCATGGTCAAAAGTGTGCCGAAGGAGGAGTTCGACACGTTGCGAGCCATTTTGTACGTGAATGCGAGTGTCTCTCCTTTATTTTGAGGTCGAATTTACTCATTCTTTTGTACAGGCCTCACTATCACGAGTACCTGCAGTCGAACCCCAAGTCGATGCTGTGTCGCTACTTCGGCTGCCACTCGATCTCCCTCCCCATCGGCAAACGTCGGATGTACTTCGTCGTCATGCACAACCTGTTCAACGAGGGTGCAGTCGACCAGCGCTTCGACCTCAAGGGGAACCGAGACCGTCGCCAGGCTGTGAACGCCACGACCATGAAGGGCCTCATTCAGTATTCCAAGGACAGGAAGGCCATCGACCAGCTCCTGATGGACATCGACTTTCTCAAGATCAGCTCCGGGATCTCCCTCTCATACACGAACACAGCCCAATTACAGGATCAGCTCTGCAGCGACTTCGTTTTCCTCGCCAGTCGAGGCATCATCGACTACAGTATCCTACTGGGCGTGCGCTACGACAGCCCGGAGAAGCAGAGCTCTCACCAGAACGGACTGACTTCCCACGACCAGAAAGAGGTCTACTACATCGGCATTGTGGACATGTTGCAGCGCTACAACTGGCGCTGGACTGTACAGCGCTGGTTCCTGGGCTGTATGCTGTGCAAGGACATTCACGACGTTAGCGCCGTGCCCGCCGACGAGTACGCGACTCGTCTCGCCGATTTCGTTCGAGAAAAAATGTTCGACATCCAGGAGGGGAACGCCAACGCTCCGACCTTTCTAAATGTGCACACGGGACTTCTCGACAGCGGTCGCACGGGCGATAGCGGCTACAGCGAATCGTATCGGGATCCGAGTCTTGCGTCCACGCCGCATACGTCGCGTAGTGTCGGCATTTTGCAGTCGAACAGCATCACGTCGATCGATATGCAGCACTTGTCGGTGTTTTCCACCAGCTCACTGGGCTCTCCAGACATTGAACCGTCCTCGTCCTCGTCGTCTCCGTCGGTCGCGTACTCGTCCGTGTGTGAAAGTCCCGTGCAGGTAGTGGAGAACCGCAAGACAACGACGTTTTTCGTCTGAGCTTGTGGTAGTCATTTATTGACACTTTTAGTAACTTATCCAGAAAACACACTTAAGCTTTCAAGTTAGGGTATGTCCACTACAATTGTACCCAATATTGGGTACAATCTTTTTTTTCCCACTACTGTAGCGTACCGTAGTGACAAAATGGAGGAGGAAGGTGAGCGGAAGCTGGCTACGATCTCTTCGTCTACGTCGTACTGACCTGATCTAACATGATATTACGATGTCGCTGCCTCGTTTCCGCCTCAGGCTCGACTGGGTATGCGTGGGAAGGAGCGCTAGAGCGTAGCTGGGATGTGATCGAAGAGGACGACTCTGGCAACCTCAAGATCGACCAGGCCGTCACGAAGCAGCAGCGCCAGCGGTGGGTATTGGGCTTTTAGCCTGCGTTTTACGCTAAAACAACGTACTAAACAGTCTTGCTTTCAATAGGCGGCTGGAGATCGCACGCAATGTGCGCAAAGGGCTGATCCGCTACACTTACGTGGTGATGGATCTGTCTCGCGGGATGGCAACGAAGGACTGGAAGCCGCACCGTCTGGCCTGTGCGAGCGAAGTGCTGCAGCAATTTGTGAAGGACTATTTCGACCAGAACCCCATTTCTCAACTGGGTGTCATCGGCATCAAAGGAATGACGGCTGAGAAGCTCAGCGACTTGTCCGGCAACCCCAAGACGCACATGGAGCGCATCGCTGCGGCTCTGGCTGTTGACAAGGAGCCGTCGCTGCAAAACGCGCTGGAAATCGCCCGCAGCTCATTGAAAACGGTCCCGGCCTATGGCAGCCGGGAGGTTGTCGTGGTTTATGGTAACTTGGTGACGGCCGACCCAGGCGACATCTTCCAGACGTTGGCATCGCTCAAGAGGGAGAACGTCCGTGTGTCTTTCATCGGTATTGGAGCCGAGATGCACTTGCTACGCCGTATTGCGGACGGAACCGATGGCACGTACCATGTCGCAGTGGATGCCAACCACATGAAGCGACTCATGACGGCGTTCACGTTCCCATCGCCAACGGTGGCCACTGCCGCCTCGCGTTTTGCTACACTCGTGGAAATGGGGTTCCCACAGCGCCGTAGTGGTGCTTTGTCGCTCTGTACCTGCCATCAGGCGTTCACGACCGTGGGGTACCTCTGTCCGCGCTGCAAGTCCAAGAGCTGCGACCTGCCGACGACCTGCCAAGTGTGCAACCTGCCGCTGGTGTCGTCGCCGCATCTCGCGCGGTCCTACCACCATTTGTTCCCCGTGGCGAAGTTCACGCAGCACCTGCTTCGTTCTGGCGTGAAGGGGGAGAAGGGAGCGAAGGTCTCGCCCGAGTTGGTGCAGAAGAAATGCTTTGGGTGTCTGTTGCCGCTGGGTCTGGACGGCGAGGGCGCCGCGTACCAGTGCACGACGTGCCAGAGCGTCTTCTGTAGTGAGTGTGATATGTACGTGCACGACTCGCTTCACAACTGCCCAGGCTGTAGTTAATAACAAGGTGATAAAAGAGTTAACTGAGACTTCAAGGGCAGATTCGAGTGAAGCCATTTCACATGTAGACGACGTGAGCTGCCTTGCTCAAGTGATGCAATCTCCTGCCGGTAGGCATATGTTTCACTCTTGTGACCGAGCAAATTGCGCGTAGCACCGGCGCATTTCGTCATCACGGAATTGCGATGAGCTCGACGCTAGCCTTACAATCAATCAGAGCCTCGGCGGCGCTTCATGCTTTGCGCAGCTACAGCTCATTCCTGCATTTGCCTAGCAGACAGCAACCAACAGCATTGGTCTCCCTTCGAGATGGGTTTCAGTGACGATCAGCTCCGATGCTCGGACATCTCGGCTGTCGAAACCGAGTGCAGTAGTGACGAGGAGTTCGACGTTCAAACACCGTCGCCCCCCGTTGAGATTGCGTTCTCTGCGTCTGCAGGGATGTTCGTCTATCAGATGGGGGTAGCAGCCTTCATCCAGGAGCACTTCGATCTGTCCAATTGCCGCTTCTCCGGGTGTTCCGGTGGCTCCTGGGCCGCGACGTTGCTAGCATCGGACACGCCCGTGAGGCGCGCGTGGGAGGTGATCAAAGAGACTCAAGCGAAAATCATTACGACGCCGAGATGGTATTCAGGCTACGGGCGATACGCGACCATCGTGAAGCAGACGCTGCACGAGCTCTGGCGGGAGGATCTGGACATCCATGAACGGGTGGAGCAGCGTCATCTTACCATCGCTGTGACCAAATTCCCCTCGATGACGGCGGAGAAGCACACGTCCTGGAAGGACCTGGACGACCTCACAGGCTCCATCATGGCCTCGTCGCTCGTGCCGTTCGCGCTGTCGGGTAAGCCGTGCATCTCGCACCGAGGCCAATGGTATGTGGATGGCGCCTTCACCAACTTCAAAGGAGTCGACTGCGACGAGTACTCGACTTGGGCCGATCTGTCCTTTCACACTGCGCAGACTGTTCTCGACCGTGCGCGCGCGGTGTCGACGGCGATCGCGGGGTTCCTTATACCTGGGGCCTGGGGCAAGAACGCTGTCAACAAAGTCTTCAACGCGATCCCGATGCTCACAAGCCCGCACGACACCATCGCCCCGTCTTCTTTGACGCCTTCCAGCCAAATGAAGCGGCTCATCATAAAGCCGTGGAATTGGCGTTCGCAGTCGATGTCCGCGTTCCATTTGTCGGTTGACTTGGCAACCCACGAAGAGCGCTTTGCCATGGGGTATGAAGACGCCGAGCAGCACTGCCAAGAACTGGCAGCCGTCCTGCCGTTCCAAAAGTAGTCGAGTACAGTTGAAGATGTAGAATAAAACGTGATGTCGAGAGTCCAGAAGGTTTTTAGTTCAGTGAGAATATCCACAAGGGTAAGATTGACTTGATACAGAGCCCAGTTCTTATCTATTATTTCCACTGCTCCATGGCAATGATGACATCGTCAGGCCAATATTTCTTAACCTTCGCGAAGGAGCTTTCTTGCTGCAGCTCACGTCGGTTGGTTTGGACACGAGGATGGATACTCGGCCAAAGCTTCAAGCGCTCTCCGTGTAAAATACCCGGAGCGGCTGTCGTCGAGAGAGCAAGCTTTCGTGAGATGAGGGCGATGTTGTCCTGATGGCACTCGCCGTACTCTATTGCCGCGGTTGGTAGCCGGTCGGTGGCGGCTTCAACGGGCCCTGTCAAGCCCGCGGTGGGGCCTCGCTGGACGCAAGTACAAGTAGACTGATTTTCGGAGCCAGACAGCCAGACTGTGATGTGATGTATGAGCTCAGATCCTTCCCATGGACTTGAGCTCGAGCACTTCAGTTTTCAACTGGGCTTGCGTTACACAAGCTGTTTGGTCCGCCCCCAGGAAACCGCTGCGTATGGTGCTCGATCTGTGCAGCTCCAGCTCGGCGACGGACTCCGAGCTGTTCAAGAAGCGGATGCCCAATGTCTTCCGCCTGCTCTTCCCGTGCAAAATGTTGTGGCAGCGAGCCATCCGCCGCCTTCGGGGCAGGACCAGGAACGAAGAGCGCGCGGCGTCGCTACTCGTCAGCGGCCTCATGCACGGCAACAGCCCACATTTCCGACGCCAAGAGCAGACTCTCTACTTCGTCGACACGTTCGGGAAGAAGGTACTGCGCTACTCTCTAGCTACGGAAGACATCGGCATCGTGTACGAGGACGTGGACGACTTTGTGTCGGCTATCGGCTGGCTGCCGGACGGGCGAATGCTCATCGTCCGCACGAAGAACAGACAAGTGCTCGTCCTGGATCAGCAGTCCAGTTGCGTCGAGCTATACGCGGACGTGTCCAGTGTCACTCAGTTCCGTGCCAATGAGCTGGTGGTGTCGCCTTCCGGACGGGTGTACATCAGCAACGCCGGCTTTGACGTCGCCAAGATGAAGAGCTGCTGCTCGACCACACTGGTGAGCGTCGATCCAGTGGACCGGACGGTTCGCGTGGAAGCCACGGGTCTACTGCTGCCGAACGGAATGGTGGTCACCCCAGACGGCAAGACCCTGATCGTGGCTGAAGCATTAGCCGGTCACCTCACGGCCTTTGATATTGTCGAGGGTGGAAAGCTCGCTAACCGCCGTATCTGGGCGAACGTGGGCACGCTGCTGGGTGGCATCAGTCTAGACGCCGAGGGCTGCGTCTGGGTCAGTGTGCCTCAAATGGGCGCCTACGAGTCTTCAGGAGGAGCGCTCGTTCGAGTGAGAGAAGGAGGACAAATTATGGATCTACTGGGGTTCCGGAGGAATGGGATCTCGCGTCGGGTGCATGCCTGCACGCTCGGGTTGGATGTGACAGGAACGGAGCCGAATCTTTACTTCGTTGAGTCTGTGGCCAGCAAAGAGACCACCGTATTGATGCAGGGCCAGCGGACAGCCCAGAAGAACAGTACGTTGAAGCGTACACGCGTGGCTGTGGGTCCAGCATTGATGCCCTCCAACCAGAATTATTGTGGAGGATACTAGTAGTGCCAATTTATATTTTATTCCAAAAAATAGTATTGAACGGTATTAAAATTTACTTTTTAAGTACATAACTAAAATAGTATTGAGTGGTATTGAAATTGCAATCCAGTAATTGTCAATGCCCAATCCAAAATTATTGTTTACTTAGTGGTACAGTACATGTACTTTCAAGTGTTTACAATTAAATTCAGTTTTTGTGCTAAAAACGATAAATTGTATTGTACAATCTGCTACCCTCACCTTCCAACGGATAAGGATGCAGTACATGTCGACGACGTGTTAGAACAAACGATGGAGCACTTGTGTTGCTCGATCTAGGAGAAGAGCTCCTTGAGTCGGGCACTCGGTGTCTTTCTCCGTCGCTTCCGAGACATCAAATTCTTTAAAGTTCTCGCTCGTTGGCTGCTTCAAGGGACAAATGTACTTGTACATCGACGCTGAATCTGCGCGTGCGCGTTCCTCGAGTGCTACACGTCGCGAGTTCATCTGGGCCGCAGTGTGCACACAACGAGTACACAGATCGAGCGTCTTCTGCTTGACGACAAACGAATTCTTGTCGGGCTGGATAAAGCTCAGTTTTTGCCGGACGTGACACCGATGGCACACCCGCTTGGTACAGATGTGGCAGTCGTAGAAGCTCTTCTGTCCGAACGCGTTCTTGAGCTCCCGAGCACAAACATTGCAGCACGAGCCGTTGCGGTCGGCTGTCGTGTAGTTGACTGAACTAGTTTCAGCCGTAGCCAGCAACCAGTTGAGTTTCCTCTTGCGGGCACACTTGGCTGCGTCGTTTACAGCGTTCGCAGCTTCGATAGTCGCGATCGATGCCATACTAGCTGGGACGTCGCCTGCGAGGTCCACCATTGCCTTGGCGAAGACTTCGACCGTTCCTTTGGACTTCTGACGGAAGAGCTGGTAGATGGCTACCTTTCCACGAGTCAACTTGCGTCCTGGCAGTTCGGGGACGCCTCGAACGTCCAGCGAGTGGAGGATCTGGTACCCGATGCGTTGCCCTGAGCGGTTCTTCGTCATTCCGGTGGCCTCGAGGTAGACGAAGTCACGACAGCGCCAGACCGGTTTGGCTTTAGTCAGCGCAGTGTTCACCTCCCACTTGAGCTGCAGGCCGTGGAACGGGTCGCTCGGGGTCGAAGTCTCCAGAGACGCCAGTGTAGCGAAGTCTTGGATGGGGTTCCCAGAGTACGAAGACTTGATGCGCGTCACCTCGTCGTTCTGGCTCACAAGGCCGTACAGGAGGTCGTCCAGCTCGCACTCCACCGTCCCCATCCAAGTCATCTTGGGCATCTCTTTGGGTTCGTTCACCTCCGTCTCGCGGGCGAATGCAGTAGATGACGATCGGAACGTTCCGGGGCCTACGCTTTTCGCCAGGAAATCTCCAACTCGAGAAGACTCGATGATGTCTCCGAGTGACTTGGCTTTCCTCTTACGGCGCTTGATCTCCCCCATCGCGAGTTGATCCTGGTACACGACCACGTTATTCTTCTTCTTGACGGGTTTCCAGCGGGTTGCGCTGGGTAAACCGCTCAAGCTCGACAGGACGTGCTCGTAGTCGAGCATCGTTTCGTCGATGCAGCTCTGAGCCAACCTCTGCATCGAGCGACGGTCACGCTCCGATAGGGACAACGGGGTCTCAAATGGGCAGGTAGAATCCATGATCGGAGTTCTATACTTCTGAACGCTTTGCACAGCGTCGAGAAGTTTGATGAATGGCCTTGTTGAGGTTGATACGGTGGTCGAACTTCTCCACAAACTCCACCTCCAGGTGGTAAAACGATGCGGACTTTGCGACGTGCAGTAACATGGCGGGTATATCCGTCTGTATTCCACCGAGAATGTCCCTTAGAAAGAAAGCTTACCACCAGCTTTCGCGAGACAATCTCTTCTCGTATTCCATGTGCCCGTCAACTCCACATGGACCAGTTTTGGGCAGTCTGTTTGACGTATTTGTGGTAGCTTTATTAGCGTTGGGTGGGTGACAGCGAGAAGGCCATAGAAATTGCGTCAAACAGCAGGACAAACTAACCTCTTTTCGGTGGCGACCGTCCTTGCCAACGTTGCAGTTTTCAACATTTGGGCTTTGATAGATGCATTATGATATTAACATCGCACATATTCACACTGCACGCGAACGTGAGTGCATACTTAGAAACAGTCTGGTTGTCTATGCCAGCACTACGATCTGGCTGGCTGATGTCTCTAACCGGAGGAGACCGACGAAACCGAGGACGCACTCCGCGCCATCGCTGATTCATAGAAGATGGACGTCGGGTTCTCCAGCGCTAACTCGCCCTGCGCAACCGCCAGCGCACTCATATGAGCGGAAGTGTGCACGCATCGGGTGCAAATGTCGATGGTCTTCTTGATGACACCGCGTGTGCGGCGATTGAGAAAGCTGATCTTCTTGGGGATACGGCAGCGAGCACAGATACGCCCCGAGCAGATACGGCACGCTTTGTTCATGAACGGCAGCAAGCTCTTGCTCAGGTCCTTCATACACACACTGCAGAGGTCTAGAGACGGTTTACCACTCTCACACGGCTCCGTAGTGTGTAGCAACCACATGACCTTGTGACGCTCGGCACAGAAGGCAGTGAGCATGAGCGTGGACATCGCATCGGCCGAGAACAGAGAGACGCTCGTAGACGGCATCTCGCCCTGCAGATCGCACAAGGCGCGCACGTAGACCTCGACGACGCCCTTGCTCTTCTGTCGGAAGATGTGGTACAGCTCCATCTTTCCACGCACCAGTTTGTAGTCCGGAAGCTCGGGAACACCCGGCAGGTCCAGCGAGTGGCAGATGTGGTAGCCCATCCGCTCGCCAGTCGTTGGGGACTGAGTGATGCCGGTGCTCTCCAAGAAGACAAAGTCTCGCGGACGCATGATGGGTTTAGCGACGAGAGGACCCATGTCGTTGACTGTCCATTTCAACTGGAGCCCCTCGAACGGCTTCTCCGCACTGCGCCCTTTGATGGACGCGAGCAGGAAGTAGTCCAACCCGTTGTCCTCCACGTACGAAGACTTGACCTTCCACATATCTGCGTTCTGGTTCATGGCGCCGAGCATGAGGTCGTCCAGGTCGCAGTTGATAGTGCCGTGCCACAAGACTCGCTGCAAAGGGGTTTTCCCTGATAACGTAGGGGCCGGAGGGGGGACAATGGGGTCTTCACCCGCTTCGGATGATGGCTTGGAGGTGCTGCTGGAGGCCTGTAGAGTCACCGCCAGAGCGCATCGGTCCTGGAAAGCAGCGAGGTTCTCTTTGCGTTTGATGAGCTTCCAGCGCTCCGTATCCAGGACGCCGTTGCCGTGGACCAGCATCCGCTCGTACTCGGCCATCGTATCGGACAGGATGCCGTCGGAGATGGACTGGATGGTGTCTTTCTCGCTGTCTGTGAGCTCCAGAGGCTGGAACGGGCACGCTGACAAGGGGAACTTCATGGTTGCTATTGCAGGATGGGGTTCTGGAGGCGAAAAGCGAAGTGGCGAGATACGATCAAGGCGGATCGAACCAACTGCTGGTGATCTCTCTACCGGTCACAAGTCAAGGAGGTCATGACACCTGGAGACCCGCAGTCCTGATCAGTCATAAGAACGCTGGTCAAGCAGCTCGAATGGCGCTCTCTACAGCAAAAAATAGCCTTTTAATATCGTGTCAGCTCAGGACAAATTCTATAGGGAGTTTGTCTGGTAATTTCAACACAAGCAGGATCCAAGTGATGACACTTCAGCAAGGCAGTTGCGGGTATGTTAGCAACAGCTCCGATCCATACAAAGTACTGGCAACCTTCAACACGAACGAAGCAATGCGTCGTTCATGCACGTCGTCGATTTTTACGTTAAATAACTGACAGAAGCACCAACATCTACAAGTCCAGTCCTCTAACGAATCGTCGAACGGGTTGGACGAGGAGATTGACGTTCCCCACTGCGCGTCAACAAAAGCATTGGACCAGATCCCTCCAAACCCTCGGAAGGAGCTCCGAGAGCTTTCGGACGACTGTGAAGTCGTCGACTGCGTGTCTGCCCACGTTGCCTGCGATAACTCATCGACTTGAATCTGAGCGCTGTTACGTGCTTGTACAGCCCGTGCAGCATCTTTCGAGTCTGGAGCCTATCAGTGTGAAGCTCCGCGAGCCTTAGCGTTGTGAAACGACAGCACTTGGAGCGCACGTTATTCGCGCACATTTGGCAACGCCTCAATCGGTGCAGCTCCTTTTGGCAAAGACGACAAGAAGAGAAATCGTGCGTTTCTTCGGTGAAGCCTGGCGCGACGTTCGGAACATCCAGGCGAGTTTCTAGTGCTGGAAAGTGATAGCCTACAATATCCCCTGAGGCACGTCATGTTACCCCTGTTGCTTCTAGGAACGGGGCCGAACGAATCAATTCAACCCTGGACCGGACACGGAGACCACCCACTTGATCTGTTGCCCCTTGAACGGGTCAGACGGTGCCGCGGTGGCAATCGACGTGAGCACCTTGGAGCCGACCACGTTGCTCTCGTGTATGCGGCTTTGGTCTGGCCGTCTTCATCGTTCTGGTTGATAACTCCATACATTACGTCGCTCAAACTACCCTCTAAGGTGCCGAACCATACCAGCTTGGGGCTTCGGGCTTCGTCCGTCTTGTGTCAGTGGCGGTGCTCTTGATATCCCACAAGGTTATCGAAGCATTTTTCCACCTTCCACCCCACTGGGGTCATGATACCGCCGTCACGACGCTGAAGCATCTCATAGTCCACAAGTGTCGAGACCAGCAGGTCAGTGGCGATGTTGACGATTGCGGTCTCATCTGACAGTGAGAGCTGCAGTGGGGTAGCGGACAGCGGGAACCGCTTCGATGCAGGCAACAACACTGCAAAAACAGCCCAACGCTGTGACTTCAGTCGTGAACAATGGCCTCCTAGCTTCTGCGTCCGACGTCATAAACAATGGTCTTCTTGCTGACGGGGTTTCACGAGGAAGGCGTCTTGCCGAGTTGCTACGGCGGCAGGTACTATTCTCTCTCGGTGTCTCCGCTTCATTGAAGTCTGTACTGCTGTCGCTTTCGGTCCCGCTGTCTCCAATGAGTTCATTCGCCAAATAATGTGCTCGACTGGTTGCAGCCTTGTCCCCTACATTCATGTATACAAAGACCAGCTGCTCAACGCGAGAATGCTTTAGCCGGTTACGGCGTTTATTGTGGATGAACGCATGGTTACTCCACGAGCGTTCACTTGCTGCGGAAGATGTCGGAATGCTCAGCATCCGAGCTGCGAACTCTCTGAGAATAGCAAAGTCCGCATTTTTGAGCCTCCACCAATCTAGTGGCGCAACACTTGTTGCCAGATCCCATTTCCTGGACGACCAGCCGTCTTTTGTGTGAATGAACCGCATCAGCGCCTCGCGGAATTCCCTTTCAGTGACCCCTGGGTTTAGCCCGATACGAACGGCTAAAGCAACCGATGCGTTGACAGCTTCGTCGAGATCGTCACCGTCGAAGTCGTCAGGAGATTTGGAGGGGTCCAGCAAGTACGCAGCCAGCACGGACTCACGTTTCATCGACTTCCAACGCTTTGTGACGCATGCTTGTATTTCTGCAAGAACGGAGATGTCGACATCATCGGTCTCTGTATGCAATGCGCGGTGGTAGCTGAGTTCTCGGAAGTAGTGATACACCATGGAAAGACAACAGCCATCTTTTTCTAAAGCTCCCAGCGCTTTGACGACTGGACCAGTTAACCACAAGACTGCTCTCGCCTTCACCCAGAAGCCGCTGTCGGCGAGAATTGTTTTGACGCTGTTGAGCTTCGCTTCAGCTGGCTTGTACCTTTAAAGAAGCTCTTCGTTTGCAAAAATATCGCGAAGAACTTCTTCATTTTGTACAATGCTTGAAATGCAGTTGGTGT
>LGSM01000250.1:0-44520 GCA_001314345.1 Phytophthora multivora | reverse complement strand
GCAATCGCAGGAAACCCAAGGCATTACAGGCAACTTCAACGTGCGGCATGAAGCGATTAGCGTCGTATCTTGGCTGCCCAGTGGTACAGAGTACCAGTGATACCTTACCGCTAGATGATCATTAAGTACGACTTATATAAAATGATTTTGACAATCACTCTTCGAATTCATTTTCGCGCGCGGAAGTATGGCGCGCTCTCGCTGCTCCCTGTCAACGTATATCGACCCGCTCTTCGAGTTCGACGCCCCGCAGGCGTTTATAGACCTCAGCGCCCCTTTATCTCCTTTCCCTCCTGGTGAGCATGACCCATGGTTCGACCAACCTCACGAGGATCACAGCAAACCCAGCGAAGTGCTGGCGCGTGAATTAGCGGAGACGATGCGGAAGTTGCAGGAGAAGGAGCAACATAAGGAAACCAAGGGCAGTACCCGGCGGGACTGGAGCTTGGGCAAGGAGAACAAGCAGCCAACAGACTCGCGGCAGAGCGTTGCAGCCAAGAACAAGCACCTTAAGCCGGACAGAAGGAGCAAGTTCAGGAGTCTGAAGAAGATGCGGGCGAATCAAGAACCGTTTAAGTTGCAGAAAGGCAAGAAGGAGATTGCTCTACCTTCTGAAGGGCTGAAGAAGAAAAGAAGGCCCTTGATGGACGTGGGGAACAAACTTAATTCAACCAGGAAGAGAGCGCTGCCGACTACCGAGAAGAAGGAGATGAAGGACTTGCAGAAGCTTCTCAAGCAACACAACAAGAAATTCAAGGCAGTTCATACCTACGAGCCTCCGCAACACTCAGTGCGTGAGGTAAAGCAGGTAAGAGGCATGATTTATCTGCTTTTACTGTGGAGGAATTAACTCAGTGCTCTGTCTTGTCCAGTGGGAGCGCGAAATGAACAAGAGTTATTACGCCTTGTCGGCAGAGGAACGAGTTCAGGCGAACCAAGAAATTACAGTCTGGAAGCAGCGGCGACAAGCAGAAAACAGCCACTAGAACAGAAATGTAATGCGGCTTTTATCTATTGATACGCGGTCAACCCCTATGATTTGAATATCTTATGTGTCTAGCATACAGAGCATCGCACAACCTCGACGAATCCAGTGGTCGGGGCTTTTGTCAGTCGGGACGTCCAGTGCTACGACGAAGTTGGTGGAATGACCCGTCGTCGATAATGTACCGGCACGGATGGACGTTTTGTAGAGTGGACACTCATACACATCAGTGGGTTTGTACTCTTCTCGACGCATGGGCTTCAGCCAAATGACAGGCATTCGATCAAAGAGCTCGTTCGGAATGGATTCCGCCATCATGCGGGTCTTGCGGTCGTATCGCGCACCTTCCATGAAGAGCCCGAAGATATACACACCAAACGGCGGCGGAGTTTTGTACTGCTCTTTATCGTGTGCCATAATCTCACACGAGACGACCAGCGCATCGATAGCAATCTGTTTGTCTCTCGAGAAGGACTGCTTCACAGCTGTCATGAAACCTTGCGGGAAGAAGAAACCCGACAACCAGAAAGCCCGTGGTGGCCCGTTGACCAGCCAGTCGTTGGTAAGATTAATTCGCATGAAGAAGTCTTCAATCCACGAGGCCAAGGGTTTCAGACACGGGTAACCAGCGTTCTCCCACTCGCTCGGAATCTGCTGGATTAAAAAACCGTTGTACATCTTCTCGAGAGGGCCAGACATGACCACGAGCCCCTTGATCGCGCGCTTGAGCATCTCCAGCGTTGTCTTCATCACTCCGACCAGTACGTTGAAACGAATCATCTCCTGTGAGAGGAACACACCCAGCGAGTTACGGCTACCACCAGCTGCCTCTGCGAATGTCGCTGGATGCGCCTTGTTCTCCATGAATGCGTCTGGCATCCGCTCCTGGATTGCCACCACCATCTCCATCACAATGCTATCATTGCTTTGTGCTGCGCCACCACCGCCGTCGCCACCTCCGCCCAGCATCTTCAGGATTGTGCCCAGCAGTTGACCCGTTTCTTTTTGCTGAAACGTAATGTCAGCGTTAGCATGGAGCCCAAAAATGTCCGGTGCATCCGCAGTCGGTAAAGAGCTCACATACTCGCGGACACTTGCCAAGGAACCTTCAGCTGGAGCATAGTACAGTCCAGATGTGGTGAACCCGTACGAGTCGTCCATGACGCCTTTGCAGAAGAGACTTCGCATGATACTCGAGTTCGTGCGTTTATCCCAACGATCCGTAATTCGACCACCGTAGGAGATATCCGCTACCATGACGTTCAGTGTCAGGTACGGAACCTCCTCCTGCTCCTCGAGATACAATCGCACTTGTTGCATTCCTGTCTTGAGATCGCTGTTCATCCACTCATACGGGATATTCCAGCCGACAGCACCAAATTTGCGGCGCTCGAGACACACAGCGTTGTAGAACGCAAGTGCGAATAGCAGCTTCTTGAACTCCCGTGGCTTCGTGCAACCTTCATAATCAGCCTCCTTCATGTCAAGGAATGTACGTCCTAGATTGGCTTTGATTCCCTTTGGAGGCTCATTTGTGATCTTAATTCCGTTTTGAAGAATAGGCACAGGGAATCGTGGACTCGGCATACTTGTGAGCCATAGGCGGAACTCCTCATGCATCTCCTCGGTCGCCGATTGCTCGAGGATCTGCTCTAACCGACCCAACCACGATACAGCTAAGTGGCAATTCTGTAGACACACCCAGTCACCTGTTTGCTTCGCTTGCCTCATGAGAGCTTCAGCAATCGGACCTTGACCTTGACCAAGCGAGATAATCTTGAGACCGGAGCCTTCTTTCCCCTCTTGTTTGGCTAGTTCCAAGAGATAGTCGTTGATATCTGCGCCAGGCGACAAGACAAAGATCAAGGGCGTCTCCGGCTTGGAATCTCGATAACAACCACCGAGGTCGAACGGCGGAGATTCCGTGAAAAACTTACCCAGTTCACGTCCAACAAATTCACGAGTACCAAACACAAGCATCTCCTCTCGGAACACGCGTAGTACCAGAAGCTTTTGGAAATTTGTGAGTCTCGATTCCCAAGGTTCTGGCAATATCTCCGCATGTGGTAAATCGGCTAACACCATAGCACTTTTCCATTGTGCAGCGTGTTGTCCGACGGACGAAGCCAGGTCAGTGAAGGCAGACGAGATGTCCTTCATACCAACAACTGTCTTCCACACTCGATCTGATAGCCAAGAAGGCCGTGTAAGGCCACAGGATTCCACCTGCGCAGCCTGTACTGCTGAGCTTCTCTTATCCCCAACTAGGTAGAAATTCCACTCAGGCGACGAGATTGCACCACGGTGCAGGAGAATGCTGGACGCAATCATAAATGCGTAGATGATCTTGTCCTTCTCAAAGAGCCCTCGACAGACATTCACAAACATGGACATGGTGATATCCTGCATGAGGATGTCCAGCCTCTCGTCCAGCACTTCTGACTTTGTAGAGTTCTGCAACCGCATCACGAAAAGCTTCTGGTAGAACTGCAACGAGTACTGGTACATGGGATCCACAAGCGCCAGGTTCGCGATGGCGAAATAAATGATCGAGCCACGCACAGCCACACAACGGTATCCTTCGCGAGTCTGGTCGATCTCCAACGACGTCGTCTCAGCTTCAGCCATTCGAGTTTTAATCGCAGACGAGGTGACTTTACTATGCGCCAACGTGTCGATCAGCTCTTCATCGTCCAGAATATTGCCCTTCGAGTTCTCAAGCATGTACAGAATTTTGTCTTCGATCTCCTTCAGCTGCTTCTTGTCTGCTGCGATATTCACAGTAAGTTCGTTCTTCTTCTGCTCAAGGTCCGGTCGCTCGCTACGAACAACGTCAACCAGCAACTGATCCTCGAGGCCGGTAAGTGTGACGGTGAAGTTGATAATGGTCACCTTGATACAGATTTCAGGCATGTAGTGCGGGTTTGCGAGCTTGGTGGTGATGTAGAAACGGAAGTTGTCACTGTACGGGACATCGCTATCGCCCAAGTGAAGAAGATTCTGACCTCCTCTCTTGAATACCTGTTTGAGTAGAACAGGTTCCAGCGACGGATCCAGATCCTCCTCCACATTCTCGAGCATCACAGGTGAGCCGTATCGAATAGCGTTCTCTAAAGTACGCAAGAAATCCTTCTGCGATAGCTTGATGATCTGAAGCGACCCTGACGCCTTGTACATGTTCTTAATCCACTTATTCGCTTGTCCTTGCGGGTCGATCATGAGTGGCCAGCGCCTTCCCATTGTCGTAAACAGACCATTCTCAATCGAAAAAGTATCTGCCGGAAGTCCCATGATATTCCACTCGCGAACCACGACAGGATCTGCTAAGACACGCTGAAAGGAAAAGTGGCTATCCACTGGTAAATTACTAGCCTTGCAGAAGGAAACCCATTTAGCCTGAAGTTCATGACGATACTCTGACGTAAATGGTCCAAGATACGCGATACAACCCGCTGAAAGAATCATATCACCGACAAGATTGATCATATCCTTGGCCAAATTCTCAGCGCACTCCTTCCAGCGGCCTTGCTCTAGCCCAAGCGAATCAATCAAACGCTCAGCACGTACGAGTTGCGCCTGCGTCTTCTGCGACTGCTTCTCTAAGTCGATCTTCTTCTGCTGTGCTTCTTCCAGAGTGCGCTTCAAATCGGCAACCTTCTTAAGCACAGCATTGAGTCCACTTTGCTTGATGTCGAGCTGTTTCTGCTCTTCTTCGAGCCGCTGCTCTGCTATCTTGAGATTCTCTTTCTTGGGTGCAATGTTCTTGGCCACTGTATCGTACGTGTACATCGCTCTTACCCACATACAGAGCGACGTCGCAGCGGTGGAGATGCTACTGAGCGTCTCAGGCGTAAATTCCTCATCGGAAATAAACTTTTGAAGCTGCCGAATTGTCTTGGGTGGGATATTGTCCTTGTCGTACTCTTTCAACTTATCCAGGAATTTCATATCGTTCAGCAGCTTTTTAGCCTCATTCCACTCCTGTTTTGAGCCGAAAAGGAGACAAACCGCATTCATAGTCACGCCCACCAGTCTGGGCGGGTTAGTAAACGTCTTGAGCACAGTGATGTCGTCCTTCTTTAAATTCGCCAGCGCCTTAATTGATGCGTAGTATGCAGGCATAGCTTCATCCAGATCTTTCTGACAGTCATCTTTAATCACCTTCACTTCGTCAGCGATCTTGTTAGCGGCCTCCACATCGGCTTGAATGAGCTGCTGCTGCTTATCAGCTTCTGCCTGGTCCTTCGCCACTTGTTCAAGCAGCAATGACGTGTCCTTTTGCGCCTTTACCAACACTGGCTGCAGCTCCGTAAGCGAACTCTGTAAATTACCAACAACCTCTTCGGTTTCAGTGAGTTTTTGCAAGCCACCGCGGTACCTGGCTTCCTTCGCACGTACAAGCTGGCGATGGGTACGCAGCATATCCACATACAACCGGATGAGCTCCAAGTAACTCGTTGGCGTCGTGTAATTGCGCCGCTTGAGCTGTGCGTAGAACCGGTGAGTGGCTTCCTCAACACTGCGGTGAATTGTGACTGCCATACGACACAAAGTATCCACATGTGCTTCAATACCGAGCTCTTCAGCATTTGTAGCGAAGAAACGATTCGCCACCGAGTTAAGAGCATCTTCTGGCCACGCGTTGAACCAGTCAATGGTACAGCAATTCACTAGTGACGGGAACATCCGACACCGGTTTCGAAAGCCCGCGCCGATAGGAGAGAAGGCCAGCACGACGTGTAGATTATCACGCACAAGAGTGACGTAGTACTGTAAGATATCTTCACGAGTGACTTTGCCGACTTGTTGGGCTATTGGACGAACAAGTCCCACGATCTTCTCGACTTCGTCACTTGCGTACAGATTTGGAACTTCTCCAGTATTTAGAATGTTGTTGATATCTTCCAGAAACGATTCATGAACGATTTGAGCGTCTGAAAAGAGGAAGACAACCGGCTGGTTCTGGGCTCCTGCGGTCATCAGGATCTTCTTAAGGTCTTCGTGAAACTCATTGGCACCGTAACCTCTGGTAATTTCGATCGAGAAGCACTTGTAGTCGGCCATGAAAGCCGCAAGACGAGTAAGACTCTGACGTCCTGAGCCTCCAACACCCACCAGCAACGCATTACCACGCGGTTGACGTAGAACACGGCAGATCCGAGAGATGTGGTGCATGGCATCGTTGAAGAAGACCAAGTGCATCTGGCTTGGGAACGTGATATTGTACTCTTCCAAGTACTCTGAAAGTAAAGAGTTGAGCTGCCCCAGGTCGTCCACAGGGCGGTAACTGCGGTTTTCACGCGTGAGATAATCTCCATACAAAATGTTCTCGAAACGTGGGGGAGGCCACGAGACCTTGAGTTTCTCCTCAAGTAGCTGCGAACAGGCCACGTTAAACCACGCACGATCGTCGGCGTCCACTAGCCGATCACGAAACACCCGTGCTTCCTCATGCAACCAAAGGGTTAATAACCCATCTTCATTCGGAACATTCTCCTTTTTCACCATCAGAACACCTTGGAAAACCTTGGAGAGATCGCGGAGATTAAAGGTATAGTGCGATTTCGACGGTGTAGGCAACATTTCAAGCTCCACGCGCTGATACAGCTGCACAGAGGCGTCCACAATAGGAGCTGCCATGTGAGCCATCGCTGGTAATTCAGCGCCTAGGAAACCTCCTAGGATGGACGAGAAGATACGCTGCATGACTTCGCCCGAGAGATTCGGAATCCAGACCATGTGGAAGTGGCGGATTAAACGCGGAGTTACTTCACTTCGGCCGCCACCAGGAGGAGCACACGCAGCGACAAAGACCACATCTTTTACGTTTTTAAAGAACATCTTGGACGTGTCATAGAACCCGCCTTGGTCGATGACCTGTCTTAGCAACTCATTTGGAGGCTGTGCGCCGTAAATCTCCAGTGCTGGCATGTTTAAATCATCCACAAAGAACAGCATTCGTTTCCCCACCGGCGGACCTAATAAGTTCTTGCGCTTTTTGTCCAGTTTCAGCTCGAACATTTCATTCAGGTTGCGAGGTTTCGTCTGAGCGGAATAACTCATAGTCGAGGCAATACAACTGTCCGTTTTGGCCATGTCGTCCAGGAAAGACTGAACGATAACCGACTTCCCCACTCCAGTTTCTCCACTGTAAAGCACGTGATGGTCTGACAGCATGAGCTTCTCCAGAAGGTATCGAAACCGCGTCGTGTCCTGCGTGGGCACAACCATCGTAAAGTACGAGGCGCCAGGAACAAAGGTAAATGTCGGCGTTTTATCGATCCACGAAGCCCATTGCCCCGTCGAATCATCCACCACCACCTCGTACACGTTCGTAACCGGTGCTCCATCACTGCTGTCGAGTAAAGACCGAAATTGATTCATACAAAACTCGTTAAACTTCGGGCGTGATGCGTCGTCGATGTTTGCCCCCACAGACCAAGTTACAGCGAAGATGAAGTACATCCTAGCCAACCCGGCTAGGTTGTTACCAGCACTTTGAACCTCGCCACTTACTAAACAGGAAGCCAGAAGGTTTAGACAGCTCTGCATCAGGTTGTGGTTGTTACTGGGGACCTTTTCACGGCAGTTCTCACGCACAAACGCAATCGCCACGGGGACATGAGTCTCAATAAGCAGCAGCAACATATCACACAGCTCCGGAGAAGCTGGTATTATCGGCTCCAGCGTGGTAATTCTCCATGTACGCGCTAGCGACGTCATCCCAACATGAACTTGCTCCATATACACCATACCACAGCGACTAACCGTGGCAGGAGAAGCCACGCGAAGATCCTGAACCTCGAACATCATGTGTAAAGTATGCGGCAGTTTAATCCGCTCACTATTCGACAGACACAGCGTCTTGTTGTCGTCCAGCACTGTGTTCATATTCTCAATCCAGACTGCATCTACCGGACCATCGAAGACCACCCAGTTACGGTTCTCAGACTCAGCAGCTTCCTGTACACACTGCCGGACCAACTTCGGGACGAGACCATCGGTCCATTCGTTCGTAAGGAGGTTAAACTCGCCGTACAATTGACCTGCTGAGATCGATTTCGGGTTGAGAATAAGCCGCTGTACCTCTTTGTAGAATCCATCTCGGTCCACAACTCCATCCTGATAAAGTTGAGTTAAAGCTCGAGATAAAACATAGCAGTTCGTGCTTTTCCCGCTCCCTGCTTCCCCAACGAGCATCATACCATGCCGTACCAACTGCGTCTCGTGCACTTGGATGGCTTTAGTGATAAACGAAGGCACCTGTTGCAAGTGAAGCTGGTCTAACTGTTGTTCAATCGCTTTCTGGAGAAGTCCATAGTCAACGAAAGGCACCACGACACCTGGGAAGAGGTCTGCGATAATTCCTCGGAATAGCGGGAGGTCCTGCTCGAGAAACTTAGGCACGTTGCTATCTCGCATGGCTCGGATTAAAAGAAGATCTTCGTGCATTTCTGGCTCCTTACGTTTCAACTGACCAGCAGCAACCAGAACGGACTTAACAGCACGCATTCCGAAATCGTAGTGGTCCTGCTTTGACAACTGTTCACTTGAGAGAGAGTAAAGCTGCGTCATTTTGTGCGAAAGAGGCAAAGCATTCGCAAACCCCTCGGAAAACAGCACAATCTCGGCAATTAGGCGGTAATCAGGCACCATCATCGCAACAGGTCGGAAAAGCGCCTTCAAGTTGTCTGGTAGCTCCGTACGCCCTGCGTAACCAGGGTTCATCGTAATGAAGACACCAAAACCCGTGTTGAGTCTGATTAGGTTGCCTTCAAACTCAAAATCATCCACTTCCGCCACAATCGCTTGCTGGATACAGAGAACTTGCTGCGCAATCACAGACAATACTTCAATATCGATACGATTAAACTCGTCAAAGCACGCCCATGCCCCAGCTTGAGCGAGACCCGAGAAAAACCTCCCCATAATCTTGTAATCCAACCCGTCCGAACAATTAAACACGACACACTGCACTGCCAGTGCCTTGGCCAGATCTTTCGTCGTTTCTGTCTTGCCTGTACCTGCTGGTCCAGCAGGAGCGCCACCCAGACGTAAATGGAGGGCACCTGTAAGCGTCATGTAGCAGATATCCGTGAGCGGGGTTATCACCAGTCTTGGCGAGTTCCCGAGGTATTCGTAGCCGTAGATAAAGCGAGTATTGGTTTGTCTCGCTACAAAATTCTTCACATCGTCTTCCCAGTAGTATCTCAGCTGCCGAGTCCACTCGAAATCACTCAGGGATGAAATTTTACTGTCAGCTAACGACCGTACCACATCTCGAGCGTGGACGTCAATTGTGATGACGGCACCCATTAGAATACGCTGTAATTTGGTCAATGATCCACGTACAAGTTGGACCATTCCGTCGATCTGTTTCAAACTGAATTGGAGAAATCCTCCCACAGCTTGCGGATCGCTGCCACTTTCAACTTGTGCGATCGCCTCGGTCACGTTTCTTGTCCAAAATACCTGATCCACAAGGATGATCACTTGTGCAGAGTATCCGAATAGCCACTCTTTTCGGTCGATAGCGTCTTCTATTGGGTAATTCATCAGCGCTTTCACTCCGTCCTCGTACAAACTGGCACGCATCGCCTTCTCCACCTCCGTAAGCCAATTCTCGACTGGACCTTTTGCTATCACCTGATTAGGGAAAATGACCAGCTCGCCTTCACCACTGACCATTGCGTTCACCACGTTATTCGCCGACCCGGGTGTGTCATCGAACCGTACGCTCTTCATAGCGTCAAAGCATTTTCCTAAATGAGGCTGGACAGCGCGTGGGTCACGCGTCTGAGAGAGAATCTCCAGTAACTCGTCGTTCGATAAGAAGTAGAACCGAGGGAACGCCATTCGCTTGGTTTCAAGGTAATCTTCTAGAGACTTCTGGATCTCTTCCAAGAGCTTGTTGGACATCCGGAACTGATCCAAGAGCTCCGGACCACCCTCCACTGACCTGATGACACCTGGGTCGTGTTTAGTTCGTAGCATAGTCGATCTCCAGTTTCTGTCAACAAGAGCAAACTTCTGCGCTTCGACAGGCAGTTGTTTCTGAATATCCTCGGCACAAAAAATAGTCTCTAGGTACATCCAGCTACGCTGACAAGCGATCCACTCGTCCAAGGTGTCCGACAACAATGATAAACGCTTACTCCATCGTTCCACTTCATCTTTCACGCCCATAATGAACCGCGACCCCATCATCGTTTGTAGACCCACTTGGTTATCTTCCAGCAACATTAAAATATCCTCGAGACTTCCGAGGATGAAGACATCATTCTGTTCACGGTGGCTCACGCAGGTGAACTCCATTTGGTCCCAGCCATGCTTGATCTTCTGCAGAGAAGCCTCGATCTGCGCTTCACCTGAGGCTGCAGCCGACATCTCCCCCACCAAGTCTTTCATATCTAGGACATCATAAGCTACAAGATTCTCGAGAGTAAATAGGATGCCAGGGTACCAGGGTTGTCGAAGTGCCTTGAAAATCTTCTCCCAGTGTCGGTCTTTCATCGCAGGATTGCCCAGCTCCAGCACAGTAGGCATCTTTAGCTTGAATTCTGCCGTACGATCCTTCAGCACAGCTGTCACGTCGTTGCTAAGCTTCTTGTGGAGCGCGTAGGCGTCTTTAAAAGCTACCGCGACGTCCTTCGATAGTTCTTCAGCATTTACCTCTACAAAAGGACTTGTCATCGCGCCTTGGTACAACTCATTCCACTTTTCCACTGCTGTCCACAATGAATCCACAGTCGCAAAATACTCCTGGGTTGCCTGTAAGTTGAGGTACTTGAATGGTGTGAGGTTGAACAAAGTCTGATACTCTGTGTACTGCTTCGACAGTTCGTCCAGCTGAGTGAGTCGCTGCTTCACACTTTCCAATTCACTCTTCACAACCGAAGGGTCTTCGAAATGGCTAGCGTCAATGAATAGACCACCTTGCAGCTGGTTGTGCAGCTGCAAAACTTGTTCGTCGAGGCGCTGGATGTTAGCGTCTAACTGCTGAGTCATTTCCCCTACACGACTCGCTACGAACGTATCCACAGCTTCCGTTTCCTCTTTGTAGCTCTCCTGGACACTGCGTAGATCATCCAACTGCACCATATCTTCCGACGAAATGCGCACACCGTAAGTACCTAGAAGTCGGTACAGCTCATCCACGACGTTCGTGTTTTTCGCCAGTGCTTTCTGCTTGGATTTGAGGTTTTGCACTCGTTCCACGTGCCCTGCGAACTCTTTGAGGTGCTGAGGACGTTGCAATAGCGACTGAATCCGTTGTTTGTACTCTCCCAGCTGAGTCTTGCACCGTGCACGTGCCAAGTCCTTCACTAAACCTTTCATCGCGTCCAGTTTAGCTGTTGTCATGGGAATCAACGTCTGCTTCAACTTGCGGCTTTCCACGTGTAAAATCCCGATCGTCTGGCCAGCTCGCATCTTCTCAAGCTCCTTCTCCCACGTACTAATCTGTAGCATGTCTGCTTTAAGCGTTGTGACTGTGTGGGCACGTTGCGAGTACTCTTCTAGGTCCCACACCTTGTCGTACTCGTAAATAGGCCGGACGTTGTCGAAGATCTTGACATATTCCGTAGCTTCAGCATAGTCATTGGCAATCTTAGCCACAAGCTCCTTGCGAATCTGCTCGAACGCCACGCTATTGGTAATTGTCGTGCCGACGTGAGGCGCGTCGGCCACTGTGTTGCCCACATAAGCGGCAAATGGACGGAGATACAGCACACGTGACACCGAATTGACTGTGCTCACGATGTCATCCGTCATGGCTACCACGATGTGTTGGATCTGCTCGCTTGTAGGCGAGAAAATCGTCGACTGCTCTCCAAAGAAAATCGTCGTCTCGAAGAGTCCCGTCTTTCGCGGAACTTTGTTCAGCTCATGTAAGAAGTTAGCACAGCTCTGTACGGCCAAAATCACGAGGCTTTCTACTGCGATACAGTCGATGAGACGGATAAAGTCTGCAATCATTCCAGCTTCCTCTGCAGCTCGACGAAAGAGCCTCTTTCTCTGCTGTTGTTCAGCCTTAACGGCCACAATCGACTTGGTTTTTTCCTGGCTTGTCCCCATAGCACTCAGACTCATATCGGACATGAAATCATCGTGTGAAGTGGAAGTTTTCGTGAGGTTTTTCACGTCCGAGCACACCCGCTGGATAATAGACTGCAGCTTTTCGATACACAATTCAAACTGCTTGGAACCTTCAGCACGTTTTGTCCCCTGGTACTCCACAAAGGCCGAGCTCTCGTACGTCTTTTGAGCCCGTAGATCCAATAAAACGACACCCATAAGCTCCGTACTCATCACTTTCTTGACCTGCAGCAGCGGGACGCAGAAACTCTCTTTGGCCAGGAACAACTTCGCGCTGAGCCGTTTACGCTGGCGACAGTAGAGCTTGTACCGCACGTTGGCACACCACAGTGAAAAGGCCTTGTTAACCAGGTAATGCTTGAAGAATCGCAGCGACGTAAGCACATTGAACATCGTCGACTGCCGCATCCACTCCGCCAACGCGATGAACTCCGAGGGGCTGCCAGCAGATACGTGCACAAGTCCACTAGACGACATCGTGAAGTGTTCGTTCGGAGTTACATCGTCCTGCGCGACGACCACAAGATCATACGGTCGGAACGCCAACCCGGTCTCGGCTCGGTTCAAGTGGACGAACTTGATCTCGCTGTCCGATCCGTTGCGAGCGAAAAACGCGATGGTGTCTTCCCCTGACTTCAAGAACGCTGTTGCCGACGCGGCAGCAGCTTCAGCCGCCGCATCAGCCACTATGACACTGGATCTTCCCGTCGCTGGATCATGATGACCGATAAAGACGGACGGCTGTCGGTCACGCTGATTTGCGGCCGTCTTCTCTCCATCTGCCCCGTCCTCTTCACCGAAAGATCGAGCGAGCGTATCTCGAAGGAATCGTCGAGGAGATGATTCTCGCTTCGGTCTTCCAGCGTCACCTTCCCATGCCGGAGCAGGAGAAGTATCTACTGTTCTGGCCACTTGGGGCGGAACTTGTGCTTGCTTCGGCGACTGTGGCGGCGGTTTGGCTCGAGTCCGCTTGATTTTCTTCTCCGGACTGTAAAGCGTCCCCGGAAACACTGGGATTTTCTTCGGAGACGTGTATTCGTCCGCCGTCGTGAACGTAAACTTGTGTCCGTTCGCTTTATCCCTCCCCACCGCCATGGGCGATTTCATCGCCGCTCTCGCTCCTGCCACCGCCTGCATCGGTTTATTCGAAGGTAGAGAACATCCAAATCCAGATCCGCCATCAAACTCGAACGTCGCATCCAGAGTCAAGTCATACACCGAGTTCCCTGTGTCTTGCGGTGGCCGTGCCTTTGGACTCTTCGCTGCTCTCTTCTCCATCGTGACAAGTCGCGTCCAGTAATGAAACCAAGCCCAAATCTGCCAGCAAATTGATCATAACGGACACCCGTTCAAGAAGCTCCAGAAATAAGTAATAAAAAAAACAAAGCTACAACTACTCTAACAAAAAAATAACATAATGACACAAAGAAAGCATTTGTTTACTCGCCATGAGAAGCAGCGAGACGTCTGCGCTCCTCCATTTTGTCTCGGTTGAATCTCGCCACAAAAGAATCTCTTTTCCATCTGCTCAGCATTCTCCTCTCCTTGGCTCGTTGAATGAAGCGCTGTTGGGCCTGCAGTTCGGCCTTGGCCCCCCAATCGGTCAGTGCCGCCTCCGAGAAGAACGCGTCCCACTTAGCTAGCGCCACAACCTGGAACTGCTGGGCCATATTCGCCACCGAATCTTCACGCTCGTCGTCCTGATTGAACTCAATCGCATTGGCGAACATGAGCAACAGGTCGGCGCGGTACTCGACAGGGTCGTGGTAGTCTCCAGCGTTAAGCTTGTTGCCCATCGTGCCCAGGTCCATTGGGTGCGAGATCACATCGAAGTAGGTGGGGACGTTGAGCACCACAGGGTCCACGGGCTCGAGGAAGGGCCACGCGAGGGCGTGGCGCGACAGATCAGCGTGCAGGCGCGCGCACCTGGCGTGTAAGTCCGAGGGCATCGGCATGCTTTACCAACTAACTATACGTGAAAACGGATTGATGAAGTTTTTACCTGCGTGATAAAAGGTTTTACTGGCTTGCAAAACCCGACAATACACTTGCCCATCGCTGTAAAAACTAAAAAAAATAGAAGAAAAAAACAGACAAAAAACTACACGCGATTACTAAACAGACAGTGAAACTGCCGATATGTATACTGTACTGTACTGTGTGGTATACGACAGGTTAATACAGGATTCAATTGCTTTTCTTAAAATCTGTAATAAATTGTACTTTTTAGAGCAATGTACTTTCATAATACATATGCAATTAAACAGGAAAATTGGCATGCCAATCGTCCAAAAGTGAAATAGGGAAACATGGACCCGGCAACACTCAAGCGGCGCTGGGGGTTCTTAGCGCCCTGGTGCAAAGTGCTCGACACGCGGATCAGCTACATGTGGCCAATACGCGAGGAGGAGACCTGGGCCGCTCCACGCCGCCGCCTTGAAGTGTATTTACCTACTCGCCGCGACACCACGGAGTCATTTTGGGTAGCCCCGAAACCTCTTTATTCTAATGACCAGGAGTTTCAAACGTGTTTCCAGAAAGCGCGCGAAGCTCTGGCCTTGTTGGCTGCTGTGGCTCACGTGAGTCAAGAAGGGTGGATATATTTACTAACGGAGCATTGCTCTGTTGATCTGGGGGACGAGGGCGAAGAAGGGTCCGGCGGAGAGAACATTCCAGCTGAGTTTGTGCTGTATTTCATTCAAAACGACAGAAAATATTCCGAGTCTCTCAAAAATGATATCGTCAAGTTCTGTGGCGTTCACCAGCGCGAACATCCCAGCCGAGCTTATCTATCAGCTCTGAGGAAAATCGCAGCTTTGGATACCAGCTTGAAGGCCGGCGGGCCTGGGATTGGCATTGAGATCCCCGTTCAAGTGTGCTTTACAGTGATGCACCCTGCCTCGTACATGTTTCTGTGTGAAGACACAGCTCCACTCAAGATTATCCACGAGGCTGAAAAAGTCGTCAAGGAAGACTGGCAGAGGCACGAACGCAGCCGCAAGAATCGAGACGTGGAGCCGTGTAACTTGAGGTGTACGTTCGTGCTCGAGCCGATGCTGGCCAGCTTCAATGACTCAAAAATAACCATGGATCTGGCGAAGACGATGCAGACTTTACTGCGGGAAAACACGTGGTTTTCCTATCTTTCGCTATGGCTGTTCGTGGGTCGTGCGCTGGAAGCGGACGAACGGTTGTTAAGGATGACGGTCGGTCCATTGTTTTCATCTGTCTTTGGGGACAGTCGCCGCAAGTCGGAGCTTGCAAATACCCGCTATCACTCCAGTGGAGATGGTTCAGCATGTGACTCGTTGCCACTCCAAATAGGGACCGTAAACTTGGAGTGCGATTCTTCGATGCCGCTTCGAAGTTTTGAGGCGTTGTGCTCAGCGCTTGCAGTGAACCAGACAACCAAACATCTCTCGATGCTGCTCGAAATGAGCCCAGAAGAACCGATATTAAGCGAACAGTGGTGGAAGTGGCTAGCGTACGGTTTGTTCTCGAAAAGAGCGCGGGCCTCTTCAGCGTTAAAGTCGTTGGCATTTCTTCGAATCGGAAGCATGAGTATTGCAGACATTCAGGCATTTTCTTCGATCGTGGAATCTGCCCACCCCGAAGAAGAACTATTTGGTTGTCCTCGCGGTGCTGTGGACGAAAGGGATGCCACGATAAAGGCAGGCTCTCTAATTCATTTCAAACTGAACTATCGAGGCCAGCCACCAAGGGGTTCACAGGCTTTCACGTTCGAATTTCCAGTAACTTCTGTTCGTATTTTCAGTGACGATGGCCAAAGTGAATGGGTGAACGCACTTGTTCCTGGATATGGTCGGTGTTACGTGAAGCGCGCAGACCTGGAGTTTCAAGAAACCTCTACAGTACCTGCAGACTGTCCTGGTGTAACAGACCTCACGATCGAGTTCGACAGAGATGACCCGTCCAATTCGGACGGTCTGCAGAGCTTTTTAGCTGCGATTGGTCCTTCGTTAAAGCGACTGACAATCAATCCGTACGATGTTGATTTCACAGACCGCAATTTGATCACGCAGCACTGCCCCAATCTGGAAGAGTTGTCACTGTGTGGAGGAGGCACGGTGGACGTTCGGCTCAATTTCAGCGAGTTCCATGCGAACAAGCTGAACATTCCGGAGCTGCCACTTGATTGGAACGACGTTGCAGCGCTCGCAAATGCTCTAGCGGTTCCAGACAGCCCTCTTGTTAAGTGTGTACGCCGACTGCGTGTCCGTTTGATTGACCACTGGGCAACCTGGGGAATCATTGTTGCAGACAATTACAATCGACCTGCATTCCAAGCTGGTTTAAGGGCGCTTCTCGACATGCTAGGGGTGAACAAGACGCTGGAGTATATCGATGTGATAGTGCCCTTTGGGCATTATATCTACCTCGCAGACTTTCGGCGGCATCACCTGGAGCCCGTCGACCGATCGTTGCCGCTCCCCATTGAGACCAAGCTTGCTTTCCTCAGCGTACTTTCGGCCCGTTCAATGCCAGCTCCAGACGTTAAGAAGCCGAAAAGGCGAATGACAAGGTCAGCACATGCTACCCGACCTCTCAGCGACCTCAACCAGAACGTACTGGCCACAATCTTTGCGTTTGCTGCTCCTCGCGTGCTCCGCGAGGTATATTTACGTGATCCCCCTGATGAACGGCAGGGAGAACCCGAAGTACTGCCCATCTAGGCACCTCCATCAAGGCCAGCACCCAAAAACATGATAAACATTCTTCTGAAATTTTACTTACCGTTAGCAAAGACGTACCAGACACTTGGACATTCTCTAGTGGAGAGTGAATTTCTTGGAACGTCGGACTGGGAGCATTGCTGTCTGTCTTGTACCAGAAACTGCATCACCTGGAAGATGGAAATCCGGTGGGAGTGGGTAGGCTGCGGGATTGAAGACAACGCACAGCACCAACGTAAACGAGTTCATCGTGGTGAAGAAGGTGCTTGGAGAGATGATGTACCAGATAACGGTCAGAATACCATACAGGAAATTGTTCGTGATCATGTGAACGTTAATGAACGCTGCAGACTTGTTGAGAACTTGTAACAATTTTTCCAGCGGCGACGCAAACCGAGCCTGCACTTTTCCGACTTCGATTCGTGTAGTCCAGTCTGGCCAGGATAACGTAGAGGTTAACAATTGCCATGATGGAAACTGCCCCACCAGTTGAGTTCGGTTCGCGTGGTTCCGTAACGCCAGCATACAGCAACATACACCAGCGCGACGACTCCAAAGAGATCAGCCCAGAAAATGGGGACCCAATTCTCAATCACGTAGCCGATAATCAATCCCATTGGAATTCATCAGGACGACGCAGAATAAGGTGGCACTAATGTATGTTTGTACACCCGCTACCAATCTCTACTGGTCGTTTCAATTAGATCCCGAGCACGTGGCTGGCACGCGTAAATACAAAAAAAAAATAGGTTAGAAGGGTTGGATTGGTAGTTGTCCTGCCATGAGCCACTACAAGTGTGAAACTATACCGTGTCTTCAGGACAAACAATATCCGTGATCCAAACTGGAACTGGACTAGATTTCAACCTTCCAAAGAAATTGCACCGATCCCTGCGCTTCACCTTTGCTCCCCTGGTACTTTCAAATTAAAATACCCTTTTCCCAGTCCACTTATGACCTTGAATCCCACCGGGAGGATCGGTGATGCTTCTCTGAAGTCGACGCTGGCCTAAAACGAACGTCCACGTCCCGAGATCCGCCATCTTGATCGAAGTTTCGCGAGTGAGACCGCTGCCGACCTGGTGAAGGAGAATGACGATACTGGCGCTCTCGAGAATGCGAGATCACGTTGTCAGGTGAGGGAGACCGTCGGCGGTATTCTTTCACGTAATCCTTCGCGTACATCTTCGACGGAATTATCTTCGTGTAGTTCTTCTTCACGTATTCCTTCGAGTGTTCCTTCACGTATTCTTTGGGATAGTTCTTCACATACTCCGGTGGAGGTCCTTTCGAGTATTCCTTCGGGTAACTCATCACGTACTCCTCGGGATATTCTTTTGAGTAAGAGTGACGATGCGATGTTGAGTGAGACGAGCGCCGGTGCGAAGATTTGGAGTGACTAAAGTCAGACGATCGTCGACGGTACCGTTTGGCGGGCGGCGAAGCCGAACGGGAGCTTGATCTTGACCGCGATCTCGAGCTGCTGCGCGAGCGAGAACGTTGTCTGCGGGAATATTCTCTTGTGGACTCAGATTTTCTGTGTTCACGGTGACGATCCAGATATTCACGACTGCTGCGGCGGTGCGAGTGACTTGGTGGCGAAGGCGATCGTGAGTACGACCGCGAGGGCGAGCGTGACGACGAGCGGGAGTAAGAACGACGCCGTGACCGACTTTCACCACGTCGAGATGACCGTGAGCGTGAACGCGGTCGTTTCCCTTCGTAATAGCGCTCTTTTTCTCGATGACTAAGGGTCTCCTCCGTTTGATACCGACTTTCCCGCATGGGAGCCTGCGGTTTCTGAGATTGCTGGTAACCGTATCCACGATCCTCTCTCGCCTCAGGTTGGGGCTTATAGCTCCGATCGGGTCCAAACTTGCTGCCTTCTCGCGGAGATATTTGACTTCGCTGGTAGCTACGGTCTTCCCTCACCTCCATTCGACCATCATAGCGCCGTTCAGACACCGAAGAATCCTCTCGGGCGGATTTTTGGGGTCTGCTGTATCCACGCTCTTCTCGCAGGTCCCTTGGTGACTCATAGTGTCGTTCAGCGATAGAGCCTCGGGGCGACTTTGGGGGTTTCTGAGAACCGTATCCACGCTCTTCTCTTTCTGACACATAGGTCCGACCTGGTGCAGAACCGTGAGTTTCTCGCGGGGATTTTGGAGGCTGTTGGTATCCATCTCTTGGGGAGTCGTAGTTCCGATCAGGCGCAGAAGCATATCGATGCTCAGGATTACCGTTGCGCGGAGGAGGTGGCGGTGGAGGGCCACGATTCATTCCGTTTGGCGGGAAACCCGGAGGCGGGGGAGGAACTCCACCATTCGGGGGATATCGTCCTGCAAGGTGAGGTGGAAGTGGCGGGGGAGGGCGTCCATACGCTCCTGACTGTTGAGCCGAGGGAGGCATTCCTGGTGGAGGAGGCGGCGGAGGGACTTGTCCACCAGGGTATGAGGCACGATTCCATTGCACTGGAGGTCCAGGAGGTGGAGGAGGCGCATCATGCGATTGCTGTTGGTGAAGCGTTGGTCCTGGTGGTGCAGGCGGTCGTACGCCTGTCGTTGAGTCGTTAGATTGGGCAGCGACGGCGGTACCTTCAACTGCAAGACTTTTCCCAACGTCCTCGGTATCAGAAACTTCCATGGAGCTCTCCGACTTGACTGGCCGGAGCGCACTACTTTTGTCCCCATTCTGCACCTCTGAAGTGTTATCTCCGCCAGCAACTCCGCGCACAGCGTCACTAGATCCAGGGATAGAGGCGGTCGCTGCTACTTGTTGTTCGTTCTTAATCTCCAAAGATTGACGCACTTGAAAATCTTGCTCGCGGCGCTTCCTCAGTGCGTCAGACCGCATTTTCTGCTCTGACTGTCGACGTTTCACGAAGCTCTGAATGGGTGGAGGAGCTAGGAAGGTAGACCGCGCACGCGACTTCTTCTCAATGCGATAAACTGCATACTGGACACGCACACGCTCGTCGAATGATAACCCGTCACTGTCGAAAAACGTCTTGTACCGCTTCGCAATTGACAACAGCAAATTTGACGCCCCATCTCTCTCCTTTTGTTCTTCAGCCTTGTCAGCCCATTGTAACGCTCGCTCCCGCTCCGATTCAATGCTGTCCCAATCGATTGCAGAGACACAAGCCACTGCTTGCGCTTCCTTGTTGTCAGCGCCTGACTCTTCGTCTCCACTATCACTGTCCGAAGCCAGAGAACTCTCCCCAACAGCTAGGAGCTGCTCCCGAATCTTCTTGTAGTCCGGAAGGTCTTCATATTTGAGCGACTGTAGATAATCCATCATCTCGAGTAACTGGGTAGAACCCGGGAGAGCTTCCACCAACAAAGTGGGGTTCGTTTCCGTGTAGTGTTCTTTCAGTCGAAGCACAGTCTGTCGGTTCTTCAGCTGTGCGTCAGCAGCCCACGGCAACTCGCCCCGCAAAAAGTCCATCACGAGATAGAACCACGACCACAAATCGTCCTTTGGACCCAGCTCCTGTCTACGATGCGAGCTCAGCGACGCGTACATGGAGGTGCCTCGGAACTCAGCAATATTCCGTGCAGGCAACACCTTTCGGTCTTCCCCCAGGTGCTGCCTCGACAAGCCAAAGTCGATAATGTAGTATCGTTGCTTCTTCGTCGGGTTTCGCTCTGGAACCGCACTTAGCGCAAAGTTTGACGCCTTAATATCTCGATGCACGTACCCATGTCGATGGAACGCCTCGATGCAATCCAGCATCTCCAGTCCGACCGACACTGCCTTGGCCAATGGAACTCCATGGATTGAGTCCGGAGACATCCTCAGCATGGACATGCTGTCCCCCAGCAGCTCCATCACCAGTACGGTACTGTCTCCATGTTTACCATGATAATAGTATCTGCACACGTAGGGGCAGTCCTGCAGACTCTTGAGGATCAAACTCTCCCACTCCAGCACAGGCTTGAGTGAACTCGGAGCTTCCACCTTCACTGCCACTTTATCCCGACTCTCTATCGAATATGCCGAGTAAATCTGACTGAAAGTACCCTACAAAATTAAAACATATCAATAAATATTTGTCAAATAAAAGAGAGAGCAGCGCCACTCCACGCTCCATTACCTCTCCAATCTTCTCTCCGATCTTCCATTTCTCCGCAACTACTTCCCCTGCCTACAATACAAGAAATAACATATTAGTCAATAAAAAAACGTTAAAAACAAATATCTACACTCCTCCCTCATTACCAGTAGAATATTTTTATTCAAAGGCTCCATAGGAGATGATGCCGCGCGCATCATATTCATGTCGGCTCTGGCTGTTTAGTAGGAGGCCCCACAGCGCGACTATAGAGATCCTCCACTGCTTGGAACGCCGTCTCTAGGAGCTTCTACGTCGCTTGTTAGACACTCCTAGACGGCAAAGTGCTCTGTCGACCTGGTGCTGCCCTTGTAGTGACGCTGAAGGCGCTGGGAAGGCGTAGACCGTCCGGTAGAGAGACGTTTAAGGTGCGGCCAGCCACTCGAGGATAGTCGACCCCCAGATTTTTGTAAAATGGCGCGAGACGAAACAACGCGTTATTTAACGTTTAATAACGTTAGTTAAAATATTAAGAAAATTGTTTCTAATAAAAAAAGATACATAAAAAACAGTTGGAGGTGTGCAAAAATGCAAGATTGTCATTGATTGATGTCACTATAGCAATTACGCCTCAGTCGTGGTGGGGTCCTCAGTGGGGACAGGGCCAGGAGACACGCGCTTGCCGGTTTCGGTATCATCAATCTCCTCGTCGTCGTCCGAAGGTTCGTTCGGGTTGGCGGTACTGTTCGACGATCGCTTAGCTGCGCGAGCAACAACGGCTACAGCTGCAACGGCTCCGACGCAACCTGCAACTGCGGCGCCAATTTGTTCGCCGCTTAAGTATTCGGCAGATGCTTCGCTCGCAATTGACTGCGTCATCGTCTCATTCTCAGTGGTCAGCGCTTCCGCGTTCGTAGCTCCAGTGATCGAAGAGCACTCGACGAAAGCCGAGGACTGAATGGACTCGGAGACCTTGCAGAAACGGCAAACATCGTCGATGCATCCGACGCCGCCGGTACTGCAGGAATTGTCCGTGACGATGTTGATGCCGACAGCTGCGTCGCCGTCCGAAACAGTCTGCGTGCAAGCCTCCCCGGTCGGAGCGTCCGTGACAGCATCTGTCGGAGCGTCGGTAGGGGCCTCAGTCGGAGCTTCAGTGACGGCATCTGCCGGAGCATCGGTAGGTGCCTCGGTCGGGGCGTCGGTAGGGGCCTCAGTCGGAGCTTCAGTGACGGCATCTGCCGGAGCATCGGTAGGTGCCTCGGTTGGGGCGTCGGTAGGGGCCTCGGTAGGAGCTTCTGTGGAGGGAGTACCCGTGAGTGCGGCGCAGTCCAGGAAGGCGGCCGACTGGGTCGTCGTCGTAACCTTACAGAAGCGACAAATGTCGTCAATGCAGCCGACGCCGCCGGAGCTGCAAGAGGCATCCGTGGCGATGTTGATACCAACTGCCGCGTCACCCTCTGACGCTGTCTGAGAGCACGTCGGCCCACTTGGAGCCGACGTAGAGGCGTCCGGAACTGTCGTCGCAGTTGGGGTCTCCACCGCAGCCGTTGGAGCGTCGGTAGTCGCATCAGGGACAGCAGTAGTAGCTGCTGGGGTCTCGGTGGTTGCATCGGGTACAGTGGTGGTCGCTGCGGGGGTCTCAGTGGTTGCATCGGGAGCTTCAGTCGCCACAGCGGGAGTATCAGCGACCGCGTCGGAAGCGTCTGAGGTGTCGGAGTTGTCCGTCGATACGTCACCCTCATCGACGTCCGAGTTGTCGGCGACCGGCACCGAAGTCGGTGCGTCACCAGTGAACTTGGAGCAGTCCATGAATGCAGCCGATTGAGTTGAGGAAGTCACCTTACAGAAACGGCAAACGTCCGTAATGCAGCCAATTCCGCCGGATACACACGTAGCATCTGTGATGATGTTAATGCCGACGGCAGCATCGCCGACGGAGGCCGTGATGGTGCACGTCGTTTCGACAACTGGTGCTGCTGTTGTGGAAGTAGGGACTTCACCCGTACTAGGGGCCTCGGTAGTCGTGGCCGGTGCATCAGTGGAATCCGCAGGAGCCGCTGTTGTGGCAGTCGGAGCCTCGGTGACTGCGGGGGCTTCGGTCGTTGCCGTCGGAGTATCGGATACTACCGTTGGGGTTTCCGTCGTGGCTGCCGGTGTCTCGGTCGGTGCATCCGTCGAAGCAGCAGTTCCAGTGTTGGCTGCTGCAGTTCCGAGGAAAGAGCAATCGGCGTACACGGCCGACTTGGCCGTCGTTCTAATGCGGCAGAATCGACACACATCACTGATGCAGCCCAGTCCACCGGCACTGCAAGTTTCATCCGTGCCGATACTAATGCCGACTTCAATATCACCTGGAGCAGGTACGAGTGTGCAGCCGTCTGTGTCGATGGAGATGCCGGCAGCACTCGTGGACGAATCATCCGACGCATCAGTATCCGAACCCGTCGAGCTTGTTGCCGATCCATCCGTGCTGCTGCCAGGGCACTCAACGAAAGCCGTCGACTGTGCAGTTTCAGTCTCCTTGCAGAATCGACAGTGATCGTTGAAGCAGCCCAGACCACCATACAAGCACGTTTCATCCGTGAATGCCGAGATGCCCACGGCTGCGTCGCCACTAGAGACTTCACACGCACCAGCAGAAGCGACCAGGGGCGCCATCGTAGGGAATTCCGCGCCGAAATCCGTGCAGTTCTCGAAAGCAGAAGACTGCGGGGTCTCGAGGATCTTGCAAAAACGGCAGTGGTCGTTGAAGCAGCCAAGACCACCCGAAGCGCACGAGCTGTCGTCAACAGCGCGGATACCGACAGCTTTATCACCGTCAGAGATTCCGCAGATGTCAGCTACAGTCGACGAACTGGAGCCGTCAGCATGGACTACACTAAGGCTGAGTGCGCACAGTACCGCTGTCTTGATAAGGGCGCGTGTTCCGACACGGCTGATGGAGTACACCATGGTGTTGGGAGAAGAGTTTTCCGGTTTGGAGAGCTTTAGTCGAGGTGAACTGAACTCGAGGAAGCGAGTTGAAGAATGAAGAGAGAGAGAGTGGCGTCACGCTACAGTTGGGGGTCAACGGTGGCGACTTCCGTTACGGGGTTTCATTAGCGTTGGCGACTGGCACATTTTTAGTGCAGAAAAGAAGTAAAACCACCACATTATGACTGCAACACCGGCTTCATTGACGGCAAACGCATCGTAGGAGTTCCATGCGATCATGTCGAAATCAGCCACGTAGGAGTCCGTTTTGTTATAGGTTTTACAAAGAGCCGTGCAAAAGAAGCTTCAAAGCAGTCCTCCCCATTTTTTCAAGCGAAACCTACCACAGCCTTCCACTGCAGCGCATGCGATCAAGCTGGAGACATCGTTTTCGCCGAGTTGACTAAAGATTTATTGATCAATTTACAAAAAAAAACTGAAGAAGAAGTTTTAATTGTTCCACTAAGAAGGAAACTTTTTTTTGGATGGCATAAAACTGAATTATTTGGACATAATTTTTTTGTTTGGATGCTTTAGTTACCTGGTATTAGAAATTGAAATAATTGAGCAAGTTGAAGATGATACGCATCTGTAAAACTCAAGCTTAGAGGCCGGCCGTCGACTCTTCCGAGTCGAAGTAAGTCGAATCCGAATCTCCGTCCGACTCATCCGATCCGTCCCAATCGATATCGTCATCAACATCGACATCCGAGACCGGAGCGTTTGTTCTCGGCCCTGCAGTCCCCACAGGAGCATCCGTCAGCAAGTCCGAAGTGTCTACAGCCGCTGTAGGCTCTTCAGTCCTGGTCGAAGTGGTCGAGTCGTTGACAGTCGAGGTTGAGCTAGGGCTTTCTGTGTCTACAACCGGAGCTTCTGTCAGCGCAGTGCCGTCAGAACCGGGGACGGCGGTATCCACACTGTTAGTCATGATGGTTGTAGGGCTATCGGTTCCCCCATCTACCGCATCAGAGCTAGTACTGGCCACTCCACTTGAAGATGCTGTGGAGGAATCCGCAGGGTTAGAAGCAGGAGTCTCGGACGAACCCGATGTGGTGTCGGGAGACTTCGTCACGAAATCCGTTCCGGGTACTTCAGTATCAACTGGTACAATTGTGGCATTTGGTGTCACGTCCGAAGTATCAACGCCGGTGTTGGTCGGTGCAGTTGTCGCGTCCACAACGACTACGGGGCTTGTGACAGTAGGCACTACAGCAATCGGGCAATCGACAAAGGCAGCCGACTGGTCGGTAGTCCTCATTTTACAGAAACGGCAGACATTGTCGATGCAGCCAACGCCGCCGAACTGGCATGTCGAGTCTGCGACAATGTTGATGCCGACTGCAGCGTCTCCTTCAGCTACGACAAGCCCACAGGTGGCAGCAGGAGTTGCCGTATCTGTACCAGTGGTGGTCGATACAGCAGGAGGAGCCGCCGTATCGGTCGGTGCGTTGGATGCGAGTGTAAACCCAGCAATGGACGTGCAGTCCACAAAGCCGGCGGACTGGACAGTAGTGGTAACCTTACAGAAGCGGCAGACATTGTCGATACAACCAACGCCGCCGGCTGCACAAGCTGCGTCGCCCGTGATACTGATACCGTTTGCAGCATCGCCGGCCGATACTACCAGGCCGCATGTCGCCTGATCGACTGGCGCATTCGTGCTCGAGGGGGTATCAACGGGGACTACCGGTCGAGGTGTGTAGTCAACGATCGTGGTGCAAATGGGGAAAGCAGCGGACTGAGAGGTAGCAGTCGTCTGGCAAAAGCGACACACAGTGTCAATGCATCCATCGCCTCCAAAGAGACACGAGGTATCGGTGGTAATGTCGACACCGACAGCAAGATCACCGTCGGATGCAACTTGAGTACAGGTAGTCGAAGATGTAGGAACAACGGGGGTGGTAGTAGTGGGGGGCTCCGTTTCGGACGTGTAGCTGTCGACTGTGACGCAGTCGATGAATGCTGCAGATTGAACTGAGGTGATCACCTTGCAGAAACGGCACACGTCGCTGATACAACCGACACCGCCAGTGCCGCACGATGCATCCGTGATGACTTGAATGCCGACAGAGGCATCACCACTCGACGCTACAAGGTCACAAGTAGCTGAAGGAACTGTGGCGACTGGAGCGGTAGTTGCAACGTCCACGGGTGCTGTCGTGTCGGATATCCCAGCAAGTGTCGAGCAGTCGACAAATGCTTCAGATTGCGGAGTGATCTCGACCTTGCAGAATCGACACAAGTCGTTGATGCAGCCGATGCCGCCGGTGATGCACGAGGCATCCGTTGCGATGTGAATACCGACAGCGATATCCCCCTCTGCAGCCACAATACCGCACGTTTCCGGAGCTGGAGCATCCGTAGAGGCAATTGGGGTCTCGGTAGTGGAAACGGGAGCATCAGTGACAACAGGAGCCACCGTCGGTGTGTCCACAGGAGTCTCGGTCGTTGCGCCCACAACATCAGTAAACGTAACTGGAGCTTCAGTTGTTGCATCAGGCGTATCGGTTGTGGCCGGTGTCTCCGTTGTAGCGTCTGGCGTCTCAGTAGGAACTTCACCGGTTGAACCAGCCAGAGAGCCGTAGCCCAGCGACGCACAGTCTACGTAAAGAGCCGACTGCAGAGTCGTTGTGAGCTTACAAAACCGGCAAATGTCGTCGATACATCCGACACCTCCCGAGCTGCACGATGGATCCGTGCCAACGCTAATACCAAGCTCAACATCTTCGTCAGAAGACACCAAGGTGCACGCTGTTGCAGGAGCCTCCGTGGTTGCTGTGGGCTCGTCGGTTGAGACGGCCGGGGTATCCGTAGGAGTGTCCGTGACAGGGACATCCGAAGAGCCGATTGGAGCTTCGGTGGTAGCGTCAGGGACAATCGGAACTTCAGTGGTTGATACTGGAGTCTCCGTTTCTAAGTCAGGGGTAACTGTGGTCGATACTGGAGTTTCAATTGTCGCGTCCGGGACTTCTGGGGTTACAGTCTCCACTGGTGTCACGATCGGAGCTTCCGTCGTCGCATCCGGGATGATAGGGGCTACAGTGTCAAGCACCGGCGCCTCAGTTGTGGGTGTCGGCTTGCCGTTAACTAGCGCGCAATCCATGTAGGCATCCGACTGTGGTGTCGTCTTCACCTTGCAGAAACGACACACGTCGCTTAGACAGCCAAGGCCACCAACAGCACAGGAGAGATCGGTCACAATGTTAATACCGGCATCAGCATCACCAGACGAAGGTACAATTGTGCACGTCGATAGGAGTGTAGGTGCCACCGTGGCTGTAACGGTAGGGGTAGCCGTCGGAACATCTACGATAGCTGTAGGCGCGTCGGTGACTGTAGGCGTTGCAGTAGGAACATCCACAATAGCTGTCGGCGCTTCGGTGACTGGCTCAACCGGAGTTGAAGTCGGAACATCCACGGTAGCAGTAGGCGCCTCGGTAACCGGATCAATTGCAGTAGGGGGTAGAGTTGTTGGAGCATCGGTAGGAGCAGCCGTCGGAGCTGTCGTTGTTGGTGCTGCTGTGGCTGGAGCGAGGGTGTTGTACGAACTGTCGAGACTCGAGCACGCCATGAATCCAGCCGACTGTGATGTCTCCGCTACCTTACAGTAGCGGCAGTGGTCATTATAGCAACCAAGCCCTCCATTCAGACAACTCGTGTCCGTCACCGCCGAGATGCCTGCTGCAACGTCACCACTTGACACCGTACAGGGGCCTTGGACTACAGCCACTGGAGTCGTGCTCGTGAACACAATGCCATAGGACAAACACGTATTCAGGTGTGACGACTTGGGGGTGTCGAGAACCTTGCAGTAGCGGCAGTGGTTATCGAAACACCCGAGACCTCCTTTGACGCACGAGTCATCGTTGATAGCTTGGACGCCGAATCTCTTGTTACCTTCCGAGTTGCCACATACCGTACTTTTGGTCGGCGCTAGAGTAGGTCGTTTCGCTTCGAGTGAAGGAAGCGAACTCAACGCGAGGACACACAGAACAGCAACTTGTAGCATTCCACCAGTAAACACCATCTTTCTCGAAGTAGTACGTCAATTCTCAACCCTGAACTAGGTCGTCTGTGTCGGAAGAACGCAGAATGAAGAATGATAAGAACCTCAAGCAACATCCGACATGGTTATTTGCGCAGTAGCAACTACAAAAATAGAGAAAGCGCACTGGTACTATGGGATCATTTTGGTGTGAATGGATCCGATGATGATCGTTTGCCGGAAAAAAACGGAAGTCATACCGCGTTTCATCCCAGGTAAAAAAAAATCGACAACTCGAAAAACTTTTAGGAAATTCATTCTACTGGTCGGTAGAGCAGAGTAAAGCTACACCGCGTAAGGTCCAATGTAGTGGCCGATGGTCTCTCGAAGCCAACGGGACCGAGAAAATATAGTGTTTGTCCGTGCGTCGAGCGTACCGGTACACAGGAGCTTCGTAGGCCCCATAAGGTCCATGATCCTGCGCGGCTCGAGTCTTCTTGTGCGCTTTCGTTGCAGCCGTGACGTAAACGGCGGGTAGTGGGGCGAATAACCGCTTCGGCTCCTGCTCCACCAGCGTCCCGTCCGGTCGATTCCAGGCTGCACCGTCCAGCATGAGCCCATGAACCAGCACACCTTCGCGTGGCGGCTGCTTGATCTGCTCCAGTCGCTCATAGTCCGTTACTTCGCTGTAATAAACCACATCGTCCAGCGCCCAGCGTTCACTCGCATGAGCTCGAGTAGATTCCTGAGCCACCGCCGTAAGAAAACCTTGCGGGTTGGAGAATCCGGCGAGCCAAAAGCTTGCAGGTCGACCACGATCAAGCCATGCGCGGAGTTGAGTTACCCGGTCGAGCAGTCCAGTGACCCACAGACCCAAAGTACCAGCAAGCCACGCTTGTTCGTTGGCCACCCAGGAAGGAGGCACCTTCCCGTCGAAAAGCGCTTGACTCGTTTCCCGTAGTGACGCTGTAAGGAGAACTTCACCGGCTAAAGCTCTCTGAGTCTGGATAAGAGAAGTTCGGACGTACTTAAGAACATGTCGAAGCGCTCGAGCTTCTTGACATAGAAACAGATTCAACGGTAGTTCCAAACCACCACCGAGAACCTTTGAACGTAGTGCCTGAGCCAAAGCTTCTTCGCTCAAAGCTTCTTCTCCTCCTGCTGGGAGACCAGCGAGTAATTCTCGGATTTTTAGCTGGATAATATCCTCCCTCGTTTCCACACCACCCGGTTTACTCGTTGTAGCGGTTGCCCCTCCTTCAGCATCAGTAGGCTGCGTATCAACGATCGTACCTACCAGTGTCGATACTTCCTTCACGCGATATGTTAGATCAGCGTTCGGATGTAACCCGAAGACTTCGGGGGAGTCAACACTGGGAAACCCAGCGATATACCGCTGGAACTCCTCGATCTCCGCCATCGATGGGTCTGGTAGACTGTAGTTGAACAATTGACCCGACGAAGACGCTGAAGTTCCAGTAGAGAGCTTCACCTCTGGGTTAAAGGAGAAGGAGCCTCCCAGTAGTGTTGGGTTAAACCACGCGTCGCAATAGGCTCGGAACAGCCTCCGATCCAACTCGTCCGTGATCCGACCGCCATAATGAACCTCAGCCACCATATACTGCACTGTGGGCCATGACGGAGACGGAGAAGTGTACAAATGCCGCTCCAAAAAGCTCAAGGACGCGCCCATATCCCCCGCGTTGAATTCGTACGGCACGCTGAAGCCCAAAGGCCCAAATTTCCGTCGTTCGACCACAACTGCGTGTAAGAAACAGACTGTAAAGAGTAAAGAACGCCAGGACGGACTTTCAAGACGGTCGAGCTTATCCTGGTCCACTAAAACCGTGAAACTGCGTAGTAAACCAGCTCGAAGACCAGCGGGAGGTTCGTTCGTCACCTTCGTACTGCGATGTAACAACGCAATGGGGAAATCCGGATGTGGTTCGGACGTTAAGAACAACCGGAACTCCGGTGCGCGTGTCGGTGCCGTACTGGAACTGCCCGCTCCTCCTCCGTTCGCAACGGTAAGAGCTTCACATAGCGAATCCATGTAATTGAGCCCAAGATGGCAGTTCTGGAGCAGAACCCACGCCCCATTCAGCATCGCAGACGCTACGGTACGTGCAGCCACCGCCTCCTGTCCTTCTCCCATTGAAATCGTCGTCACGCTCTGACGTTTCCGTCGTGCAAGCTGCTCAATTGATTCCGTCGGGTCCGCTCCAGGGGAGAGTAAGTAAAGAACGGGAGTTTCCGCCCGCATCTCTTGATATACACTCTCCACTGTATCCGTGATAGGCTCCACATATCGAGGTCCTAATGCTGGGAGCCTGGACAAACTAACTCCAACTGCACCTTCAATAAACTCAATCGCACGGATAAAATCCATAACGGCTGGAATCGTGCGGTCTTCACGCAGTGAACGGACCAAAAGGAGTCGATGGAAGTGGAGATTCGCCGTGATCGCTCGCGGGTCGAATAGAAGCCCCTCATAGTCCGGTACAGCCAAACGTTCCGGTTCATTATCCTCAAACCATTTCCGCCACGCACTTTCACTGCGTTCCAAATCGCCCAGAAGGTTCCGGAAGTGTGGTTTCTCACTGGAAAGCTGCACGGCATTGAGCCACGCGCCCGTGGGCATCCATCCGAACGGTTTTGGTTGGTCGCTTGACAACTTTCGAGAAGCTCCAGCCTTTAGGAACAGCGTCACATCAGCTGCAGACACACAATCGGCAGCTACGAGGATCTTGAGGGCTATCATAAGCAGGAAACTGAGGCGATGGCGGTCGTACAGCCCTCGATTCACGTACCGGAAGACGATGTACGTCAGCGTTTCGAGTATATGCGTCACACGCTTCGACGCGAGAGCAGAGCGCTCTGCTTCCTCAATCGCACGCACAAAGAGCAGTAGGAACTGATCTAGAGACGTCTGGTACATGGCGTTCACAACGGCGAAATCCACGATACCGAAGTACAGCACGGAGCCTCGAGCAGCTACGGGGCGATAATGTTCCCGCTTTTCGTCGATTCCTCGCTTCACTTCCTCTGCAGCGAGGATTTTGTCATTCACTTCGGTAGCTTTCGCTTTTGTGTTGGCCAAGACGGACACCAGCTCGACGTCGTCCAATAGATTGGCTTTACTAGCTGAAAGACGCTCGAGTAACAAGGCGTCCAGAGCCACCAGCGCCTTGGCATTGGCGTTCAGTTCACACTGAACGCGTTCCAGCTGTTCTTCGAGCGAACGCTGCTCTTGTCGGATCACCTGGGCGAGAAGTTGCTCTTCTAGGCCTCGTTGAGTCACTGTGAAGTCCACAACAAGTGTTCGGGCCTGTAATTCCGGTGAAAAGTGGGGATTTGGCACGCGCGTTGTCAGATATAAAGCGAATTCTTCGTGGTATTCACACACTCGATCCATGATCTTCACGAACTTCCCCTTAGCTCGGACGATGAAGTTTTTATCCAACACATTTGCCATCAGAGGATCTGGATCTGCACCGTCAACTCCATCTAGAATCAGAGCTTTCCCCTCACCCACACAATGTTCCAGAATTTCTCGAAGTTTCGAGCTGCTGACTGAAAGAACCCCCACAGAAGGCAGTCGTTCAGCTTCTCGACGAAGAACCCACGATAAAGCTTGGCCTTGTGGGTCTATTAGCAGTGGGAAACGAGGAGCTCTAGCCACCAACATCCCGTTTTGAATCGATAGAGGGTCTGACGGTAAACCCTGTAACTTCCAGTCACTAACTGATCCCGCATCAGCCAGAAATTCCTCCAGTGCGAGTCCACGAGTAAGAGGAATAGTATACGGGGGTTTAACTGGACTAGCACTACTACTAGAAGGAGTTCCAGCTCCCAATTCAAAGGGAAGACGCTCCCGTAACAGTAAATCTCGATATTCGCGGTTAAAAGGTCCGCAGTAACACAAGAATGCCGCAGCCAGAGCGCAATCCCCGACGAGATGTTGCTTCCTCTCCACGAATCGGTTCGAATCTTCCGTCCAGCGCAGTTTTTCGCCTCCGAGTCCTCCAATTAACGCCGTTGCCTGCTCCATTTTCCGCTTTGTCGCTAGTGCGAACGCTTCCACTCGTGCTTTTTCCGCCATTTGCGTCTGGAAATCCTCCTGTAAACGGTTGAGCACGTTCTGGCACTTTTGCAGCTTCTCTTCCGAGCTCTGGAGACGAGTTTGAGCTGCTTCAAACTTCCCTTCAGCAATACGAAGCGCTTCCAGTTTCGGTTTAACCACTTTAGACGCTTCATGGTACATGCTCATGGCTTTAACCCAACAGAATAACCCTTCTGCTGCTTTGGACGCGTTCTTCGCCACTGGTGCGCTAAACCCAGCGAGATCCATATACGGAGCCATGAACTCCAGCGTTTCATCGTTCATCTGATCCTTTTGGTGCTTGGAAAAGTAGAAAATGTTCTGTAAGAACCTCGTATCGGCTAACATACCAGATTTAGCGATCTGGAACGAGTCTAGAAGGAAGTCGCACGTGTGTTTCTCCTTTCCAACGCCCATTGTCACAGACGTGCGCTCCACTTTAAGCAACGGAGCCATTTGAAGAATCGCCACACAATCGAAAATTAACTTGATAATATCACCCGGTTTCGCCAATTTCTTTAGCTCGTTCAAGTCATTTGGGCGGATACTGCTCGCTGCTCTCTCGGCTTCATCCAGGAACGGCTGAGCACGTTTCAGATCCTCTTCGGCTGCTTCTTTCTCGGCTAAAATCATCGCAGCATCAGCCAGACATTGCTCCCGTATTTGCTGTACGATATCGTTCTCTTTTTTGGCTTCCAGGGACTTAACCTGTAGCGTTTCCAGCATTTTATTGGCTGCTGCTTCCGCTACCACCAGCTTCGCTTCCTCTTCCTTTAAAACGACCTTCATTTTCTCCACATCCTGCGCTCCTTGGCCCAATTTCTGGAGCCCCAAGTTCACGGCGCCTTCCTGATGTCGCACGTCGCTTAATTTCTCTCCGTAAAGTCCTTTGTACGTCGCAAGGAAACTCAAAAAGCTTCGGGGCGTCTGGACAACGCGCCGTCTGCGACGTGTGAAATACTCCCCGCTCACCTTCTCCACGGCTTGGTGCATTCGTCCCATTTGCAGTATCAACGCATCTTTTGTAGCTGGAGGCGTCTCAAGTACGAATTTCTCGAGATATCCCTGGCTTACAGCAGTAAGAGCTTCCTCCGGCCACGGTAAGAACCAGTCGATCGTACAGCCGTTCACTAAGTGCGGGAACTCCCGACAACGGTCTGCAAAGCGCGAACTTACAGGCGAAAGACACAAAACAATGTGAAGATTTCTTCGAACTCGATCATGGAAGAAACGAATAAGGTTTGGTAACGTATCCGCTCGCTCGGGACATTCCCGTTGCATGACTCCACGTAATTCACTCGCCATAGCGACCAATTCATCTCTGGGAAAGAGACCAGGGACTTCCCCAGTAGCTAACAGAGCGTTCACTTGTTCCAGGAACGAATCGTCTTTGATATCCGCTTCGGTAAGTAAGAAAACAACCCCTTTTCCAACTTGTCCAGCAGTCTTACATAGTCCACGTAAATCGTCCAGAAAAGCTGCAAGAGTGTATGCTTTCGTGACGGATAACTGGCAGAGTTCATGACCACTAAGTGCCGCTGCAAGTCGAGCCAAAGACTGCTTCCCCGATCCACCCACGCCGACCAGCATCATGTTACTTTGAGCCAGTCCAAGCACACGCGTTAGTCGCGCTAAATGCGACAACGCTTCCTCAAACAGGATGAGACTGGGAAGAGCTCGTGCCGGATTTTCGCGGTTAAAATGAGCTAAAAGGCGCTCAACTCGAGCCCGAAGAGCCGATAAACTCGCTACAGGCTCATACACGCGAGGTAATTCCCCTACGGGTTCTCCGAATTCGTCCTGCGGTTGGTCTTGTAAGAAATCCACGTAAATCTGCCCTTGCCATGTATTGAAAGCTGACCGTACAGAATTTTGACGTGAGAAGTGGTGCAAGTTATTCTGTAAGTTATGGCCATCAGACGTACCGGTGGAGGGTTTCTCTTTACTTGAACCACTGGATATTAAGCCACTCGCCGTTCCACTCGACTTTACCATTAACCCTTCCGCCACAGCGGTGAGTTCGTCCCGAAAGCGTTGTTTATCTTCCAATGAGACTAGTCGGTCTCCAAATACGCGCATGTGTTCGTGCTGCCACAGTCGAACCAGAGCTTTATCAGGACTCAGCGAGATACTTTCAACTGGGATACGTAATACACCTTGGAAACAGCGACTGAGCTCACGAAGACTGAAGACGTAGTGGAATTTCTGCGGCGTAGGAGGCATCGAGCGACGTAACCAGTGCCAAAGCTGCACTGACGAAGCTGCAAGACGGGAAATCAACTCCGTTATAGGCTTTTTAGCCGTCATCGAGCTGCTGGAGTCGGGGTCCAACTCGGGAACGAATTTCCAACGCATTAATTGTGCGAAAATGGACTCTGCGACGTCGGGAGAAGCAGGTAACAGGTTTAAGACGAAGAAATGACGCTTAAGTCGGGCCGGTGCGTCATTTTTCCCAGCTTTTGGGATTCCCATAGCCGCTAGGAAGCGCAAACCTTCAATGACCCTAATATCCCCACGTTTGTCCTTATCCAGGAAGCAGAGAGTGCGAGTTTCCACCAATTGACGTACAACTTCAAGCGTAGGTTGATCTCCCCACTCATTCAGCGCTGGCATGGACAGATCGTCCATAAACAACGTCAGTAGCTGGCCATTGGAAGGTCCGTACGTTTTTCCACCTCGTTTCTCTAATTCTCCTTCCACTGTGGCCTGGAAAGCTCCTCCTAGTGTCGATCCTGCGAAAATTAATGTTCGCGATGCAATTCCTTCCGAACCAGAGCCACCAGTCTCGAAAAATAGGCGTGCAAGTGTGGATTTACCAGTGCCAGGCTCACCTACTAGTAGAACAGGTAAGTGACCGGCGTGAAGGTGCTCCAGTAAGTGCAAGGCTCGCGCAGTATCCGTTGTGGGGATAATCAAACGACCAACATTCACCACTCCACTGGTACGTGTCAATAGGTTTTCACACGTATCCAGTGTCCATTTTTCCCATTCGAGCGTCGACGGATGCAGGAAATGGTCGAAAATGGTCAAATTTACACTACTTGACCCCGTCTTTTGGTCGTTTGCCTCTATAGTTCCCGGTGGGAAACTCGCAGGACTCTTTTCACCCAAATAAAAGTGCAATTTCACGCGGTCTTCGAGATCTAATACCCCTCCAATAGCCCAAGCCAGTGCGAAAGCGAACAACCGTTCCAGTTCCAGCTCCATATCGCTGATATTCTCGCTCAATTCACTGCGATCCACGAGAGCTTGTAAGAGGTTAAAGCACGACTGAATCAGAGCTACACGAGGTGCATTCATCACTGGACGGCATCTTCGACTCAAAAACTCAAATAAATGTCCAGAACCTGGCGTTTCCCCTCCCACCAGTGTCCGTAGACTGCGAGATAAAGCTGTTCGCTGTGTTTCCGGCCGTAAACGAAGCCAGCGTTGAGCCACAGGCTCCCAGTCGAGATCCGTCTCACTCACGTACACAATCCCCGCCCTGGAGACTGTCGCGGGTGAGGCGTTTCGTAGATCTTCGACTTCAAACACGAGTTTACAGTTATCCGTCATGGGCAGGCGATCGCCGTTGGCTAACGTTAACAGCTTGTTATCATCCAGGACAGTGTTTAAATTCTCAATCCACACGGCATCGACAGGGCCGTCGCAGACCAACCAGGCCACATCTTTACGGCTTCGGTCGTTATACTTGGCCCAAATGGCTGCAAACACCCCGTCGACCCATTCCCCGGATAATCTGTCGGTCTCTCCGAATAATTCTTCAGCACGAACCGCTTTAGGATTTAAACGCACTTGTCTGTGTGGGGTTCGAGTGGAAAAACCCAACGCCGTCTGCAACGTCCGTAGAATCTCGGATTTCCCAGATCCCGCGGGACCTACAAGCGCAATTCCATGGCGGACAAGCTGCGTCTCGTATAATTGCGTGACTTTAGCGCTCCAAGTAGCTGGAGGGGGCCAGCTTTGTGCCTTTTGCAGTACATCTTCAATCGCCCCGGCGATTTCGCTACTGCTAGTCCCTCCAGAAGGTGATGGCTCCACGCCAGGGAAAATATCCCGAAGGAGAGATAAAAAGATCGGAACATCCGCAGCTACAAGCTTCGAGAGATTCATATCCCTTAACGTCGTCATCAGCAGCAATTCTTCACTAGCCAGTAAGTTATCGCGCTTGGTAGCGCCTGCGGAACGCAGTACAGATAGGATATTCCTCAATCCGAAGTCATAGTGGCGCTGTTTGGACAATTGGCCCTCACAAACAGCATACAGCGTCTTGAATTTACGCGCAAGTTCGGCAAAAGCGTCGTATCCCACCGCACAAAGTCTCACTTTCATGATAATTTCACGATCCGGCACCATCATAGAGACTCCACGGAAGAGCGCCTTAAGATTTTCAGGTAACTCCTGTCGTCCTTGATATCCAGGATTCATCGTGATGAAGTAAGCGGAATCTGTATGGAGTCCTATCGGCAATGGATCGCCCGGGAATGTGAACGTGGAAGCTTGCACTCTCTTGGCATTCGTGATGGCTAACACTTGTTGTGCCACCACGGACAGAACCGGTAATTCAATGCGGTTAAATTCATCGAAACAGCCCCAAAGTCCGCCTTGACAGAGGCCTTTAAAGATCTTCGCCATGTCGGAATACCGTTGTTGATCGGTACAATTCGTGACGATCACGTAGACTCCAAGACTGCGGCCGAGGTCCTTCACCGTCTCCGTTTTACCGGTACCTGCAGGGCCAGCGGGTGCACCACCTAGATACATTCCTAACGCTTGAGACAGAGTAATGTACGCTCTATCTGTCAAGGGAGTGATCACTAGCCGTTCCTTGCAGCCTAAATACTCGAAAGCGTACTTAAAATCCACGTCACAAATGGAAATCAAACAGGCATCAGGACCCACTGAATCGGAGGCTCCTTGGCTTCCAACACGCCAATAGAATCGAGCTTGTTTCAGCCATTCGAAATCATTGGCATCCGATAGTTTCTTCTCCTTGTAGAGGCGACAAAGCTCCAGGAAACAGTCACGTTGGTGCACTTGGATAGTAATCAACGTCTCCACTTTCGTACGCGTAAGTTTCGTCCCGAGATCGGTTAAACACCAGGAAGAGAGCTCGGAAAGCATCGTGCCATGCTTCTTTGCCGTCTGAGCCATAATCCCTTTAGTTGTTCGACACCTCTGCAGTGCGTCTTGGCATTCAGTAGTCCAACTCAACTGAATTCCGAGTAAAGCGAACTGCGCGCACGTTTTACTCACGAATTCACGCAAAGAACCCGACGAACACTCAGCAGCAGCTTGACGGCACAGAGTCTTGAGTGTCCGTCGCATTTCCTTCTCCAACATCCCCAGCCAATCTTCAATATTCCCATCAGGAAGAACCGGTTGAACTAATGAGATCGTTTCCTCGTCATTTCCAACCAGAGATTTAATCTCGACGATCTTCCGCTTGGAATTTGGGTTCGTTGGAGCTGCTGGAGCTTTCGAGTCTGCAGTCATTGGGCGTTCGTGTACTACTTGACTGATACTGTCGAAGATTTTCTCGTAGTATTGCTGCACAGCTGTTGGATCCGATCCTCGAGAGAGAATTAGCAGTAAAAGAGGGTTCGACACGAAGTAAAACCGAGGGAACTTCTTCCTTTTCTGCTCGAGATATCCTTCCAACGACTTCTGGCATTTCTCCAGTTCGCCGAAAAGAGACGGCAGCGTGCTGCGCAGTAGCTCATTAGAGCAACAGGACACGACAAAGCCGACTTCCGACGCTTTGCTCATGACTTTGAGCCAATCTTTGTCAATTTTCGCGAACTTTTTCGCTTCCAGTGGCATCTGCTTGGCGATATCTCCACCTGTGAAAACCGATTCTAGTGACATCCACAGCGTTTGCACTTTCGCCCACAGTTCAAGCACATCTGCCGTGTCTGAAAGTTGTGCGAGTTTCGCTTGTACTCGGTCTTTGAAAAACACCACGTGCCTCATACTTAAAATGGCTTGGAGCTGGAGCTGACCTTCTTCGAGATCCTCGATGATCTGGCCGTAACCTTTAAGCACAGGCACGTTACGTTGCCTCCACTCGCTAAACTCGAACGCTGTGCCAGCCCAACGATCCGTCAGGTCTCGAAGTTTGTGCTCAATCTGCAGTTGCTTTTGAGCGCTTTCGCAAATGTACTCGACGTCTTCTTTCCACGTGAGAAGCTTCGCGTCCAGAATGTCCTGGAACTTGAACGATTCGCTGTCATAAGGCAGTGGCTGGCCGTTGCAAGCCTTGATGAGTTCTTCCCAGTGCCGCGGTTTGATACTTTCCCTGGTTAATTCCCGAACAATTGGTAGCATTTCCAGAAACTCGGCGATAACTTTCCGTAAAATACCGTACGCTTCCCACTCGCATAAATTCTTGGGCATTTTCTTACATCTCACATCGTACCCAGCGAAGCAGTCACTCATCCGTTCGACATTAACCCCCACTTGTGACCAAGAAATACCTCGGAACTCGTCCATTGTCTTGTCAACGTCCATATAGAGTCCATAAAGCTGATCCAGTAGAGCCATTTCTTTACGAGTACGCACAATTTCCGGATATTCGGTCGGCCGCATCCCGAAAAGCTCCTCTCCAGCTGAAAAGACCTCTAATTTCCGCTCTCGGATCCCAAGAAGGTCTTTAAATCGTTTCAGACGTTCCACAGCCTCTGCAGGTTCGAGACCCGAGACCATCGGGCCAATCGCTTCGTATTCGCTTCGAAAAACTGCCACATCCGCTTGGAAATCCTTCACATCTTTAATTAACTGCTTCTTGAATCCCCCTTGTACTTCGGATAGATTATCCGTCACTTCTTCCGCATAATCCACGAGTTTCCTCCACGATCCACGTAGCACACTCTTCTGGTCCATTTCCTCCTTATCCATGTAGCCTCCAGGCAGGAAATGCTCCAGCATATCGTACATATCAGCGATCGGGTTGAGTTCCATCTCAATCGCAGACTCCCGCTCTCTCACTTCTTTTAACACTCCCATAACGAATCGAAGAGCGTCGAGAGATTCCACTCGTGTACTGAGCTTGGACGTCGTGGTTCGGATGTAATCCGTTAAGTTAAACAGTGCGGTTCGAGCCTGTTGATGGACTTTATCCGAGTATTGAACCTTCCATTGGCGACATTCATTCCGTAACTGCAGCTTCAAGTTCTTCGTGTTGAGAGATAACACTGCGATGTTGTGTACCGGCGCGATCAGTGAAATCTCGGCTTCAACGGCCATAAAATGGCGTAATTCCGTCTCGAAATCATGGATTAACGGGTTTCTCTGCATGAACTGGTTGTACCGGAACTCCATGTCTTCTTTCCAGAGCCAATCGTACTTTTTAAAGGCTGAAAGGTACTCATGAACTTGGTTTTTCGTGCCATGAAGCGCGCCAGTAAGTAAAATCGCCACCTTAATGATCTCCGTATCACAGCCAAGGCGTTCGAATAAACTCGTACGTGCCGTTTCCGGATAAACGCTCTGTTGTCCCCATTCATAGAGACTTTTCGAGCAGCGTAAGACTGCAACAGCGGACCGGTTGATCGCTTTCTGGATATCATCCAGCGACGGACTTAAGCGAACGGAAGGCACGGATAATTGCACGTCCACTTCGAAGAACGGTCGCTCCAAGAAGAGAAACCCGGTGCCAGCCTTAGAACACACGCGTTTCTTGATCGCATCTAGTGATTGTTTGGTGCACGTAACTAAGGAGCGGTAGAAGAGATTCCGGTAGAAACTCCGGAACGTTTCCATCGCTTCAACATCGCACGTTACAGTTCCTGACAATGTTGAAGCACCGTTTACTGTTGCGGGAGAACCATCGAGATGGTACTCACAGATCAGCCTCAGTACATCTTCCACTGCATTTTCAATCTCCACATTCTTGGCTGCCAATTGTCTCGTAACGTTAGCCACGTGCTTCTCCTGCATGCGTACGAAATCATCCAGAGCAAAAGACTGATCGGTAGGTAAATTCACCAGCGAAGCCTTGGAAACAATCACCAAATTCTTCTCAATGCGGTTCTCGATAGCATCTAAAACGCTGGAAATGAGCTCTTCCAGTCGTTGTAAGGCCGCATGAGCTACTGCAGTATACGCGTCAATGTTCATACTGGTCCACGTAAGAGTGACCAGTCCAGGTCGCAGTTTCTGCTGCAAATCTTCCAAGTGGGGACGCAGTAGAACAGCTGTAACTGGGATGATTTTCGCTGTTACACGGTCGTATTCGTGAAGCGCATAGCTTAAATCGTTGTAGTAAGCCTTGAATTTATCCTCCTGTAGCATGACCATACGTGCGTTCTCCGGTACTTCGATCCCCATGCGATCGAGACAGCGAGCTTCTCGAATTAACTGTAAAATCTCTTTGTCAAAATTCACGAAAAGTCTGCCAGTTTCTGGATGTCGGATAATCAGAGTAGCATGTAGTCCAGCTCGTGCACTTTCGACAGAACGACACCACGCTTCATACCAGAGATACTCGAAGGCCACCAGAGTGCGTGCTACCTTGTTGTACGTCTTGATGATTTTCTTGGAATCTTTCGTGGATAAAACCGTCGGGTTACTCTCAAACTTCCGCATTGGTTCTTCAATCCGACGCAATAAATGACGCGACCAGAGGATATTGCCAGCTACAGGAGGCAGGTTTCGAGCCACGGGAGGATCATGTCGGTGCCGTTCGTACAGCTCCTGAACATGAGATAAATCCAGCCCGTAATTGTGGAAAATGACCGTGAATTTCGAGTCTAAATCGCTGCGTAACGTCTCACGCTGCAGGATCTGCTGGAACTGTTTGAGCAACTGGAGCGATTGCTCGATACTGGTGATGGAGTCGAAGCTCACGTTGATAAATTGCTGCAGTGAGGCCTCGAGATCTGCTATTTGAATGTTAAATTCCACATAATCCCGGTCGAATTTGTTGTTGTGAAAATCCAGCAGGTCGTGCTTGTGCGAGCGAAATTCCCGGATAATTGTGTTAAAAGACGCCAGTAAGGCATCCATCCCTTCAAGCGAATGCTGAGCCAACGCTCGGAACTGGTGGATCGTGCTGAACATGTCGATTAGCTTAACCAATCGGCGACAGAATAGGTCGAACTTGCCGAAAATCTGCGTCTCACTGAAGTCAAACTGCTTCCCTTTCGGCATCGTCAGCAGCTTGTCTTTAGTAAGGCGGTACTGCTCTTGATACGCCTCGTTCAGCTTTAAACAGGCTTCAAGACCTAGAAGAAGCTCTTCGGGGTCTTTCTCCCATATAGCCTCAGCAGGTTCCCGTCCGACCAAGCTGTTCTTGCACAGGGTGATCATCTGGTTGGTAATTTTCATGAAGAGCTTGGTCATTCGCTCTGTTGTGTTGTAGTAGCGAGCGATCGTGTGAATCATCTTGACGGAGTTCATCAGAGCTGGAAGAGCGTCTACCACTGACGATGGAGTACCAGTATATAACGGCTCGATGAAGCGCTCCAGTGTCGCGAGATATTTGACATTATCCTTGGCTTCATTCGAAGCCTCTGTGATATTCGTGTCGATCTGCTTCCACTGTCTTAGTAACGTTGCAACTCCGAGTTTATCCATGACGCCATCCTGTAATTTCGAGACCACATTGAGAACGCCAGTGACCATTTTGCACTCTTTCGTCTTGAGTTGTTCGGTTATCCCCATGAGTCTCTGTAGTCTTCTTTTCCAATACTCCAGCTCCGTCGCTGGACCTGCTTCTTGGGATTCCCATCGACCTTGGTCGTTATCTTCCAGATACGCCTCAGTCTGCTTACACCAGTCCTTCATCAGCTCCACGAAGTGCTGCACTGCTCCATCGTCGGTGGATAATTTGGATAAACTTCTGGAATCCGACGGGTCGTATTTTTTATCCGGTTTACGTAGATCCAGACCTGTATTCATCGCCTTCAGGTTCTCCTGCACATCCGTCACGAAGCTTTTTAACCCCAACATGAACTCGTTTCTCGCGTCACTAGCTGCTTGTCCCCACTCGCTCTCGTCTCTCACTGTTAGCATAGGCATAAACAACTGCGAGAGGTGCGTTTCAACTGACAACAACACGGACGAGTCGAGTACTCCGTACGTTAGCAAGTGGTCGTTAGCCACTGCCGGGTCTAAAGGCAGTCGAGGAGCTGTGTCGTATGCGTAGTTCTCGTCCGTATCTAACGTCTCAGGCGCAGTTGATTCTTCACTGAGGCCGAACCGGTCGTCCCGTGCGTCTGCCGGTTCGGGGACGACTTTGGCGAAGAAGACGGCGCGTCCTTGCAGCGTCTCGTCCATTCCGTCCGTCACGAACAGCTCTTTCTTTGCGTTTTTGTCTCTCTGTAGTAGTTCCGCTGTAGACGATGATCCCGAGACGATGACGTCGTCCGGGAACACGCCCTTTGCCTGGTAGTAGAAGAAGATCTTGGTGGGGCCGTCCGCCCGGAAGAACCGGGTGAGCTGTTCCATGATGCCGTTGCCTCGCATGAGCTCCTCCACGTGCGATTCGTCCTGGAATCCCAGACCGAGCTGCAAGCGCTGGATTATCCAGCGATGCCGTGCCTGGAACGCCATGCCGGACTCGTCGGGCCTGCGTCTCTTCAAGATCTAAAGGAAGATCGAATTAAGAAGTTGGTGTACGAGACCACAGTTTCGATGCACGGTCGAAGGTCTCGGCAATTGAGATGGTCCGACCTTGAAAAAAAGAAGAGAATAGTCGAGATGCATTTCATAATGTTAGCTAGATAGGATAGCTAGGTCGATAGTCCGTCCGTACGGCCTGGTGGTTAAAGTCTAGGCTGAGGGGCAATCCACGAACGCCGACGACTGATCCGTGGACTTCGTCTTGCAGAAACGGCAGACGTTGTCAATGCAGCCCACGCCACCGTTCGCGCACGACGTGTCCGTGAAGATGTTGATACCGACAGCAGCGTCACCATCCGACGCGGTCTGAGTGCATGCTCCGCTGGCCGTCGGAGTGGCATCAGTGGGGGCGTCAGTGGGGGCATCGGTCGGAGCATCGGTCGGAGCATCGGTCGGAGCATCGGTCGGAGCATCGGTCGGAGCATCAGTGGGGGCGTCCGTCGGAGCGGTCGTGGGGGCGTCCGTCGGAGCGGTCGTGGGGGCATCCGTCGGAGCAGTGGTAACAGCGCTCGTTGGTGCATCCGTGGTCGTGACCGCTCCCGTGGAGTAGCCGGTGATTGAGGTGCAGTCCGGGAAAGCAGTGGATTGGATCGTGGTGATCACCTTGCAGAATCGACAAATGTTATCGATACAGCCCGCACCGCCGTTCGCGCACGTGGCGTCCGTGACGATGTTGATGCCGACCGATGCGTCACCCGCCGAGACAACCTGAGAGCACGTCGGCTGAGAAGCCGGTGCGGCGGTAGGCGCGACGGAGCTGGTAGGAGCGACGGTGTTGGTGGGTGCGACGGTGGGGGAGTCCGTCGGCGCAGCGGTGGGTGGCTGTGTTGGCGCTGCGGTGACAGCCGTGCCCGCAACCGTGCCACAGTCCGTGAAAGCCTTCGACTGCTCCGTGTACACGAGTCTGCAGTAGCGGCAGACATCGGTGACGCACCCGATGCCGCCAGTGGCGCAGGTGGCGTCTGTGACGAGGTTGATGCCCACCCGGACGTCTCCGTCAGAAGCAACTAGCTGGCACGTGTTGGCGCCAGTCGGCGCCCCCGTGGGAAGTTCGGTCGGTGTATTTGAGGGGGCGTTGGTCGGGGCTACAGTCGGGGTATCCGTCGGAGCAGTCGTGGGTGTCACTGTGGTGATAACGGCGCCGGCAATGGTGCCGCAGTCTGTGAACGAGGCCGACTGAACGGTGGTGGTGGCTCTGCAGAAACGACACACGTCGTCAATGCAACCAACGCCACCGCTCGCGCAGGTGGCGTCCGTGACGATATTGATACCGACGGAGGCGTCGCCATCGGATACCACTAGCGAGCAGGAAGATCCATCGGAAGCCGGCGCATCGGTAGTGGTCGTATCCGTGACGACTAGGGTCGGTGCAGAGGTGGGCGGCGCAGGGGTAGTCGGCGTGCCGTCGGTGATGATCGTAGTGGGGTTGAAGTCCGCACAGCCGACGAACGCAGTGGATTCCGGCGTTTCCTTGACCTTGCAGAATCGACAGTGGTCGCTGAAGCAGCCGAGGCCTCCGTAGAGGCACTCGTTGTCGACGATGGCCGCAATGCCGACTGCAGCGTCACCTTCGGAGATTTCGCACGGACCAGTGGTCACCGTGGGAGCCACCACGGCTCCAAAGGTGGCTCCGAAAGAAGAGCAGCTCTCGAACTGCGTGGATTTGGGCGTGTCGATAACCTTACAGTAGCGGCAGTGGTCGTTGTAGCAGCCGAGGCCGCCGTTGGCGCAGCCGGAATCGTCGACGACGCGCACGCCGAAGCTCTTGTCGCCATCGGAGACCTCGCACGCGACGGTGGTGGCATCTTGGAGGGCAGTGGCGAGGGGCAGTGCAGCCAAGCTGAGGCTGAGGGCGACCAGAGCGACGGCCTGGACGTAGGCTCTGGTGGAAGCGCTGCGAGAGTACACCATGGTTGATGGTGGTGGCAGGGTAGCGGTAGCTGGGGGAAGGTTGGTTTTGTGTGTCCAGGTGATGTCTGGCCGACGATGCAAGTTGAGGAATGA
>LGSM01000249.1:0-44666 GCA_001314345.1 Phytophthora multivora | reverse complement strand
GAGATTAATGTAATACCAATGAAGACTTACCAATATAGTGTGCGTACTGGGGTTTGATTGCCAGCAAACCGTCGAACCAGACGCGGACGTCTAGCATAGTGACGCCTGCGCCTTGTAGCGCCTTGGACACCGATTCCACTTTCCGGAGCTATTTTAGAAGCCTGCGAAGCCTGCGAGTTGACGCAGGCGGCAGCAGGTAGTCGTCCAGCGCGTCGTCATTCCTGTCGACAAACTCCAGCAGCTCGAAGTAGCGGCTGAGCATCGCATAAGTAGACCCACCATCCCGTGTCCTGGCGGATTACTGGTTGCAATCGAGTTTGCATGCTACCAAAAAATAAATAGATTACAATTAGATACAAAATTGGGCAAATACTTACCGCAATTTCGCTGATTGGGAAATAGTCCGCAATTTGAGCATTAGTGACTGGACCAAATCCAGGTCAGCCGCGAACTCTTCCATTTCGGCTTGTACAGCTAAGTTTAGCCTGTGGCTAGCGCAGCCGACTAAAGGGACCCCCATCAGCGTAGCTAGCGATCTGTTTACAGAACAGTTATCAGCACTTAGGAACAAACATTGAGAGAGCTGCTTGTCGAAGTCTCTCGGCAGCATGTTCGCTAGGAATTCCATGTGCCCGCGCGCCGAAAGGTCGTCATCAGGTTCCTGGAGCAAGGGTGCCATGCTGAGAAGCGGGGTCTTCCTGATGCCGTCGACCTCGTAGCAGGCGAACACCGCGACAAAGTGTTTGGACGCGTGCGTCCAGCCGTCGAATAGAAGGCCGAAGCGGTCGGGGAGCTCCGCAGCGATGGAATGCTCCACAACCCTGGTGAGGTTGTCCATTGCGCCGATTAGTGTCTCGACACAAATCGGCTCCAGATTTGTGTATCTGATTCAGGTAGACACAAAAAATAGTTAAGTCAGAATTAATTGCAAAAGTGATTGTATGTGCCTTGTTCTCGCAAAACGAGAAAGGTAGATTGTTCTTCAGCGTTCAGTCCATCCACCCATAGATGTTCTGTGCTGAACGACGCACGTAGTTCAGCAAGGAGCCGGTCTCGGCCGTTGACACATCTAGCATGACGGGCTCGTAGTCCTGGTGCTCGCGTCTCACGTGCTGCATCAGGTTGCTGTAGCCATTTCGGCGGGTCTGCTTCCGGACCGTGCCGCAACGACAACGGAAATACTCGAGGATGGCCTCGTCGTTGTCATCGCGACACGGACGGAAGTAGAACCCGAATACTTGGGCTGGGGTGAAGGTGGCGTGACGGGGGCGCGGGGCGAGGACCATGGTGGTTCGAGGGCTGGTGGGAGTGCTGGGCCTTGGCTCAAGTTGAGAAGTGAGACCGCCCGTTTGATGGGGCGGATTCCTGCCGTAGCAAATTGTTGGTCCGCGTGAAAGTTTACCCTTTCGAGTGGCTGTGAGATGCCCATAATGGTAAAGAGGTTTTAGTTAATAAATTATTGAAGATGTTTCCAAAGAACATAAATTATTTATTGTGTACAGGTATTTACGAAATTAAATATATTTATGATTTCGTAAGAAATTATTGAAAAGACCATGTCATTATGACAGTCATAATCGGGAGGTCGAGGCTCGACCTCCGTAACCTCGAGCTCAATAGATTTTCCCGTAGCCACTCCGTGGTGGACCAGTGGTCTTTTCTTCTCCATTGGACACCTATTAGGAGTTTCTTCTTCCTATGTTCCTCTCCTATTAGGAGAGGAACATAGGAAGAAGAAACTCGCGAGACAGCGACCACTTTGGATAGTTGGCGCTGTTAAATACTTCGAAGTAATAAGTATGTAGCTCGCTCTATACATGTATACATGTATTGTAGGCAAGTAGTCGTTTACATAGTACTTCAGAGTAGTAGCTACCAGCAAAACTGATCAGTGAGCAAACTGCCGCTTGTCACTGGAAGCACGCTTGCCGTAAGGGTTGTCAGCACTAAAAGCGTGGCCAGAGCGTTGGAATTTCCCACCGCGGGAGCTGCCATCGTTGTCGAAGGACGTACCTTTGCGCTTTCCGGTCTTGCCATTCGTCTTCACAGGAAGAGTCACCTTTGGCGGGACCTGGAGTCCAAACGACTTGGCCACGCCTTGCAGGTCGAGACGACCGACGTCAAAGATACTCTTCAGCGAGTGGGACGCGTATGCCAGCAGGTAACCACGGTATGCGTCCTTCGCGGACTTGTGCAGGTAGTACGTCTTCTCAACGAGTTTCATCAGCTGAGATTCTACGTTGGCAATCTTCGACACTGGGAATTCGTACTCATTCAAGGCCACCTTGGAAGCCTTCAGGTACTTCAGGAAACCAAGCTCATCGGGCAGAAGCATCAGCAGCGCCTTACCCTTGCCCTTGGCACCACGAGCCGTACGACCAACACGGTGGATGTACTCGCGCGGATCATCAGGTGGATCGAACTGAATAATCCAGTCCACCGCGGGGATGTCGAGACCACGCGCAGCAACATCCGTACACAGCAAAATTCCCGTCTTCGCGTTACAGAACTGGAAGAATGTAGTCGTACGCTTGTTCTGTTTCTGCTTGCCGTGAATATCCAGTACGGGGATGTCAATGTAGTTGAGCAATTCGCCGTAGAACTTGACAGCGCTGCACGACGAAAAGAAAACCATCACCTTCTTCTTCAGGTTTTTCTTCAGAAACGTGAACAGCAGGAGGAAACGCTTGTCGCTCGGGGTCACGACATAGCCCTGCTCCAGCGTAGCAACCGTAGCCTTGGTGTCTTCTTCTTCCACACCCACGTACACGGGCTTCTCCTTGATGGACAAACGAGCCAGATCCTCCACCTTCTTCGTCTGAGTGGCGCTGAACAGCATCGTCTGGCGCTCTTTCGGAATGCACTTAATAATCTGACGCATCTCCTCCTCGAAACCAATGGACAAAATTCGATCTGCCTCATCAATCACGAGAATCTGCAGGTTGTGATAGATAAATGCCTTGGTGTTCTGAAGGTGATCGAGTAGACGGCCAGGAGTAGAGATCAGAATGTTCACGCCCTTCACCAAACGCTCAGCTTCGGCACGGCGGTTGGCACCTCCCATAACAATGCCGTGTGTCTGCGAGTGGTATTTACAAATATCGCGCACGACACCGTAAATCTGTAGCGCCAGCTCGCGTGTTGGCGAGATAACAATGCAACCCGTGCCCTTGCGCGCGGTGAAGCGCACCTTGTGCAGCAGCTCTACGGCCGGAATCAAGAACGATAGCGTCTTACCGGAACCGGTCTTAGCTGCACCCAGCAAATCCTGTCCAGCCAGCAGAGGGCGGATTGACTTGGACTGGATCTTAGTCATCTTGGTGAAGTTCATGTCGGCCAACGCCTTGCGCGTGGGTTCGGACAGGGGCAGCGAGGCGAACTCCTCGTTGGAGAAGTAGCGCTGGTCTACGGTGCTCTCAGCGAGGTTCGCAGCCTCCGCAATAGCATCCTCTGTCTCCTCATCCTGCTCGTCATCCATAACAGGTTCCTCAGTCGCCTCCTCTTTCACTGCAGCTTCCGTCGCAGTCATGTTCTCCGTTTTGGCCTTCTTCGACTTTTTCTTCTTATGCTTCTTGTTCACCTCCTCGGCAGCAACCTCCACCTGCTGCACCTTCACAGTGACCTCCTCTTCAGCCACCGGCGCCTTCTCCTCCGAAGCGCTTGAGCCTTTACGTCGTGTCTTGCCCATTTTGCTAACTAGTGGCAACCAGTGGAGTGTGACGTTTCACGCTCGCTGGTCAAGTTTCGGAATCACCGCAAGCAGGCATGACATGTAGCAAGGCTTGCTCATGATTATCGGTATGCGTTTGGCTGGTGGGGACGCGGCGTATCAATGGAGCGCACGGATTAGCTAAAATTATGCTATCCGTCTATGTCCGATTTCTGGAATGATCTGTCAAATGCTGGTGCAACTGGAACCGCACATCCATCGTCGGCCCCGAACTGCCAGCCTTGATGCTTCGCCTCTCCACGCGCGCTCTGCGCCAAGCACGCCTTGTCGCCCCCCGCAGCTCGCAGCTGACGCTCTCGCGGGTGTCGAGCCATGTGCATGTGCAGTCGCGCACCATGGGCTTCTTCTCGGACTTGAAAAACCAGCTCAAGAACGAGATGGATAAGAACGAGGAGCTGAAGAAGTCCTTCGAGGAGCTGGAAAAGACCAAGGAACAGTTCAAGAATGTGGAGAAGGCAGCTAAGGAGAAAATTAGTGAAGTGGGCTCTATGACAGAGGAGGCGGCCAAGAGCTTCCAAAAGCAGGCGACGCAAGCCTCGCAAAAGATTAAGGATTCCTACGAGGAGACCTCCAAGGCTGCGCCTACCCATAATGCTGAACAGAACGATGAAGGTGCTTGTAACAAGGAAAAAGCGGGTACTGCTGCCGAGGGGGCTGAGCAGGATGAGACCACGAAGGAGGGCGACAAGGTACGCTCAAAATCTGCTCATATCCTTAGTCCGACAACTGCAAATCAACCCTAATGGATTTACTTTGTTGCCATACAGAAGACTGATCAAGCGGGCGAGAATGTGGAAGGTGCGCGTGCGTTTGTGAAGAACTTCTTCGCTGGCATTGCTTCTCAAAGGAGCAAACTCATCGACCCGAGCAAATTCCCCCAGCTACGGGACGAGTGGAAGGAGGCTGCGCAAGAGCTTTTTGGAAAGCGCGAAAAACAGACAGTAGACGAGGCTTTGGCGTCGGTTCGCACGCCGTCCATGCAGAAGCCGACGAAGTCGGAGGACGATGACGAGGGGCCGACAGAGTACACTGGCACCAGTGCATTAGTAGCTGTGAAGGAAGAGGAAAGCGCCTGGCAGCGTGTGAGCGCGCGTTTCAGAGAAGCCCCGATTATTCAGGGCATTTTGGATGCAGCGAAGCAGGCGGCGAAGACCGAGGCGGGAAAAAAGGTGCAACAGACGACGAAGCAGGTCAAGGACAAGATCAGTGACGCCCAGGAAGAAGTCCTGGAGGTTTGGGAGACTAGCCAGAACCCGTGGGTGTACCGATTGTCGTCGATTTATGACGGTCTCTTCGGTGAGACCCCGATGGGAGTTGCCATCAAGGAGATTCGTCGCGCAGAGCCCGACTTCATTCTGGAAGAATGGAAGGAAAACATCGAGGAAATTGTTCTACCTGGAGTACTGGAGGCATTCCTGCGTGGTAACAGCCGTGACCTAAAGAAGTGGTTCGGTGAGGCGGCGTACTCGCGTGTAAACATTGCTATCCGTGAGCGCAAGTCGGAGGGGTTAGTCATGGACCCGCACGTGCTTAGCATCGACAACGTTGAAGTCATTGAAGCCACGGTACAGGAAGGCTTATTTTTGTGTGGTTGGGATGTTTAGTGCGCTAACAATGTTTTACTGCGATGTTCTAGGCTGAAGACAAGCAGGCTCCGATTATCTTAATGCGATTCCAGGCGCAGCAGATTAACTGCATCCGCAACCGTGAGGGGGAAGTTGTGGAGGGGTCCGAAGATGAGGTGTTGGCCTATTACTACATTTTTGCCTTCCAGCGCGACTACGATGAGGAACAGGAAACCCTCCGTTGGAGAATTGTGGATCTCCACATGCAACGTGGCGGACGGTATTATTAGAGAGACAGGAAGACTGGCGTAGGTGTGCTGAAGTGAGCTCGGTGTTTTGACGGATCGACCGTCTTTGTCACGTGGTGTTGATGTGCATCGCACACGTGATAACAACCGTCATCGCCACCTCCAGGTGCCTGCCGCTCTTTATCAGATCCGTCAACTAGAACATGAGCGGGAGATCGCGGCGTAGAAGAGGTCGAGAAAGTCGCGGTAGTGTAAACCGTGAATAGACATACAACAACGTGCAACTTGCACAGTCCAAGTAACCAAGTCACTTCAACTTCTGCACAACTTCAACAAGTATACGCTGTATACTTACCGGTACAATACTACATGTAGTATTACCGGTACAGTACTAGTATATGGAATGTGTTGAGGTTGAAGTTTCCCTGACAATCACTCTGTTCAACGGGATTTTTTGCCCGCCCTCACTTCCAATCTACGCCGGCGTTGTTGTAAGCGGATACTTTGAAGAACTGCATCATGGGCTTTTCGAGAACGTAAGAATTGCATAAATACAGCGTGTATAAGAATTACATTCGGCACATTGCTGCTTGATGAATGCAGCGACGTGCAGATGGTCGCGACACATCACGACAGCGACGACGATGGGGAAGATAGCTTGCGTTCGTATGAGCCCATTGATGTGCTTCAAGATGCCGGCATTAGCACGGCAGATATCACAAAGCTCAAGAACGATGGCTTCGCAACCATTGGGCAGCTCTTTCAAGTATCCCAGAAGAGGCTGCTGGGCGTGAATGGGATCAGTGAAGCCAAAGTTGGCAAGGTGCTGTCTTTGCATTGTTAGGTCATATTGGACGAATATTCTTTTTACGTGATGTGGTGTCTGATAGCTTCTACAAGCTGGCAAAAAGGTACTTCGAAATACATATAAACGAACTTACATGTTTGCCGTAACCTAAAACACTGCTGAGTCCACAGATCATGCCTGAGAAAAATGGATTCGTGTCGGCTAGTACCCTTTACCAGCAGAGCCAAAACAAGATATTTATCACCACTGGGTCACAACGTGAGCATGCATTCTGTTAGTGATCATGCCTATGCAGCTAATTCATTTGTTGCACATACAGAATTCGACGGGATCCTTGGAGGTGGTATTGAAACAATGTCTGTCACTGAGGTATGCTTACAAACTACGTTAGGGAAGTTGTAAGCTCCTCGCTTAAACCAACTCACAAATGGTACAAATTTTACTGTCCCGTAGGTTCACGGAGAATTCCGGACGGGTAAAACTCAGCTTTGCCACACAGTAAGGCCCGTACATGTATCTCTTGCTCTGATAGCGGCATAACTTATTCTTGTATGTCTTCTAGCTGTGTGTGACCGCACAATTACCTCGCTCACGCGGAGGAGGAGCCGGTATGCTTAAATATAAACTTCTTGAACCAATAAAATGTTGCCTGATGTTGCTAAATCCTACTAGGGAAAGTCGCCTTTGTCGATACTGAGGGAACATTTCGACCGGTAAAACGTAGATTATCGTCCAGTTGAGTTTTTACGGCGATCTAACTGGTGATGATCATTCGTAGAATCGCGTGGCTGAAATCGCCAAAGAACGATACAATCTGGTTTGTTAAGTTCCTGGCGTTTTAAAATATTTCCTAGGTCTAATTGAAGGATACCACAGGACCCTGAAGACGTCCTTGACAACATCATCGTGGCAAGGCAAGATTTATTAACCAGTTATAGCTGGATGGGGATCTCAAATCCCGGATCTAACTTTGTGTGCAGAGCTCATAGTCATGATGCTCAAATGGATCTCGTTATCGAGCTTGGCGTTCTCTTCGCGGTATGTATTACTTCGAAGTACAAGTACTTCGAAGCATAAGACAGAATTGTACATGGACATACAATAGTCTTACAAATTTGTCTTTTGCAGGATCCTGACCAGGGGCCGTTTTGTCTCCTGATCATCGACTCCATAACTGCGCTATTCCGCACGGACTTCTCCGGAATGTAAGAGCAACATTCATACATGTAGTTTCGTGAAGACCATCACTAATAAACTATCATGATGATAGAGGCGAACTTAGCGAAAGACAACAGCGGTTGAATCAGCACCTCGTTCGGCTTGTGAGGCATGCCGAGGTAGGTTGGTGCACTTTTCGTGTATTGGTACGTGTACTGATAACCTTATTGCAGGAATTCAATATCGCAGTTTTAGTGGTGAACCAGGTTATGGCAGATCCTGGAGCAAATGCAACGTGTGGCCCAATTTCGAAGCCTGTTGGTTCGTTAAAAGCAATTGAATTTCTTATCGATGGATACATGTTCATTGATGAAGTTATGCAGGCGGGCACGTGATGTCACACGGCGTTCATACACGCGTTTTGGTATGTTATTAGTCGGAAACCATGCTGAATAAGGACCATCTAATCGTTTACGGTGCACCCTGTAGATGAAGAAGGGTCGGGCAGAAACGCGTATTTGGTAAGTTTTGATGAATCATTCGTTCTGTCACTTCAGCGAAACTAAGACTTTGTTGTACATGTACATATACAGCAAAATCATCGACAGTCCGTGTATGCCCGAAGCAGAGTGCTCGATTCAGCTTTGCCTGGGCGGAATCGCTGATTCAGATGAGTAACGCGCTACCATGAAAACTTTCAAGCAAATAAGATCTTGCTATTTCACTTGAATAATTTAAATTAAATGGCATCTTAAGTTTTAACGTACAATCTATCCGCATGGAGAAGCGCCTTCTTGTTCTCTACATCACGGGCGCTGCATGATCTTGCTTCTGGTCTTCTAGCATGTACCAAGTCGGATTGTACGAGCATTCAACATCGGCGTTAATGTGTTCGACCCCAATTTTCAGCTCGAATGGCAGCGCGTTCAGATTCTCCTTCGGTAGGTAATCTAGGTTCTGGTGCAAAACGTGCATAGCAAGAATCAACAGCGTCGATGGTTGATGGGTCATCGTGTAACGGAAGACGTCATTGTTGCGTTCCACTCCATTGGATCCACCAAAAACGAAGATGCGGTCATTGTGAACCACGCTCGTGTGAAAATCGCGAGCATCAGGCTGAAAACCCTCCTCGTTGTAGTAGATTCGCCACTCCCCAGTCCGCATGTTCAACTCACTAAGCTCATTCTGTCGCGATCCGCTGTCATCTCGCCCGCCAAACATGATCAGTCGGTAAGGGTCACTTGAAAGCTGCGAGATCGTGTGCGCGATGCGAGATTTTGGGATATCGCCGCCACATTCAACTTCATGCCATTCAAGCGTGTCCACGTCGAGGTAGTATGTGTCAATTGGCCCCTTGGGAGGGTCGTAAAGCCCACCGCCCACAACATACATGCGATTGTCGATCGTGGCTACTTGGTGCTTGTAACGCGGGCTCGGCCGTTTGCCACCGGTTTCTTCCTTCTTCCAGATCTTGGTCACCTCGTCGAAAACGTACAGATCGTTCACGTACACGTGTCCGGAAGTACCACCGAAGAGATAGAGTTTGTTGTTAACGGCGATCAAGCTCTGTCCGTACCCTGGAGGCGGATGCGTGCCCTCAGCCTCAACAATCGTCCAGTTCTTATCGCGAATATTGAATTGCAAAAGCTTGCCCATGTTGGTTTGGCCCCAGTGAGGTCCTGATCCGCCAAATAGGTATAACTTAGTCTTGTCTGTAGAAGTGCACCAGGCGTGCGAGGCGCGGCCATCTAAAAGACAACATGCTGTGAGTACAGACCGCATAGCTAGACTACAGAGATAACGCGCGCAAAGTTTACCTGGGGAGATGCCGTTGGACGTCTCAATACGCAGCCAGTGGTGTCGGATCAGGTCAAACGCATAGATATCGTTGTGGCAGTTCCCGTCGTTGTAGCCTCCGAACACATACATCATGTCGCCGACTGCAATGCGAGTTTGTTAGTGCACTAGCTTATGTGAGGTTGGTCTTCAGTAAATGACGTACCAACAAGGGACGAATGGCCGCTCCGCACCGGTGGGCGGTGACCGGAAGTCGATATCTTGGTCCAATTCGACGGCGTGTCTTCTGCAAAGAACAAGCAGCACGACATACAATGTCAGTCCTCTGCCAATTATCAATAGCAAAGCGCAGCAGCCATACCAAGCTCGTCTTCTTCGTACGACAGCTCGGATCCGAACCCGAAGCGGCGCGCGATAGGCGAGTTAACCCAGCGCGGGCTGCGCAGCAACTTGAACAGGTCGTCGAACATCTCGTGCCTTCGGAGTGTGCTTGGTGCGGGAGGAGCGCGTGCAGGAGGTGGCACGTTCAGATGTGCTGTCCGGTCGGTCGTTTCCGCTCTCTCTTATGCAAATGTGCGAGACTATCAGTGCGAGTGCCACTTTTGCGGCGCTTGGCTGCTCTGATCTCTATTTCTGGATCTTCAAACACTGGCGACTTAATTTTAGAATCACTTGAAGTTTGTATGTCGTCGCACCCGCTCTCTAGGCGGGCCGTTTTCTTCAAGGTCGCCGGTATGAATAGGTTTGCCAGCTTCAGCACCAGCTTTCTCCAAGTGGGTGAACGGTATGTGCGACGTGTGCAGTAGATTGCTTTGGGGGAGCCAAGCTGGCATTGTCTCCTATCGAATATGGCGATACTTATGTTTGCGCCAAGGAAGAATCAGACGCGAGAATGCAAACTGTGCGGCAGGCCGTTGGCAGAGCAATTGCCGACCCGAAACGCATGAACGGACTTGACACCCGCCGAAAAGTTTATAAATTGCTGTACACACGGACGCCATTAAACTAGGACATGCATTGCCCCTTCGCCATGCGCTTGCTTGCTGCTCAACAACTGAACGCGGACGTCGTGTCTGCCGTAGCAGCTCGTGCTGTTTGACGACGAGCGGGCGAGCGACGCAGCGATCAACGGCGGACTATCCAAGCTGGCAGTGTTGATCATTCCATATGTTTAGAGGTGCTTGGGGCCCAAGCCTTAGCTCCAAGTTCTCGTGCGTTGTTCAACGTACGTCGGCCAGCACCGCGTGCAAAAGAAATGGTGTACCAGTTGTGTACAGCTACTTCCGTATCCGGTGGACAATAATAAAATGGAGGCGAGGTCAACAGGCAAGTCGCAGCGCAAGCGGCTGCAGCGGCAACTGGAGTTCTACTTGGGCGAAAGCAACCTCCGCCAGGACAAGTTCCTGCAGCAAGCCATGGACGAGCAGGGATTCGTGCCCGCAAGTGTCTTCATGTCCTTCAACAAGTGCGTTTGCATGAAACTTTCAGCCAATGTAAGTGTACAGATACTGTGCCAGCTACTAATTGTTAGTTGCCTTTCGCATCGACAGATTAAAGGCGCTCAATGCAACGGAGCGTATGATCCTGGACGAGGCTGACAAGTCACCGGTGATTCGGGTCGATCGCGCGCGCTTCTGCATCGGCCCGAAGGTCGTACCAGTCGCTGGACAGAATCCGGAAGCTGGTGCGGTAGCAGCAATTGGACAAAACGAAATGTTGACAGCTCATGGTTCTTGCTATTCTTTCTTGCTGTAGACGCCCGCACTATCTACATCGACAGCTTCAGCGCCGCGGACGACCACGATTCGTTGCGACGAGCTTTTGCCAAGTTCGGCAAGGTGAACTTGGTGAGTCTACCCAGGTTCCAGCAGAGCAAGAAGTTCAAGGGGTTCGGCTTTGTGGAGTTCTCTGACCAAAGTTCCGCTGACAAAGCTGCAGCCGCATCGTCAGACGCAGATTTGGGAGGGATTCGCGTCATGACCAAAACGCGATGGGTCGGGATTAAGGAGCAGTTGAAGCATCAACTAACCAACGTAGACGCCAGTGTAGATAGCGGCAATCCAGGCGACACCAGTGGGCCAGAACAGAAGAAAAGAAAACGGCGAAAACCAGTAGCAGCTGAGCATATTCACTTCAGCGGCAATGAAGGTGAGAGCAACGACAGCGAGGATACCCCGCCTAAAAAGCAAAAGATATAAGCACAGCAACTGTCCTTCATTTTAAATGCGGTATGTAGCTGGGTCGACATGTTCGAGGTCGTAGAGATGAGCAATCTTCTTCATCATCTCTTTCCGGCTTTTGCTGGTGCCATTGTCAAACAGAAGGTCGTAAAGCGAGCTGAGGTTAAACACAACTACCCCGTTGAGGAAACGCTGTGGGTTCGACCTGATCATCCGCTCCAACGCAGCTACGGCGGCCTTGACGTCGCAACAGTAAAGCGCACAGATGGCGTAGTTGTTGACTGCAGAGCAAACAATATCCTCCTCAAGAAACACGTCAGCGTCTGATCCAGCAGTCGTCGCGGCTTGCGTGTTCTGCAGATACAGAATTGAGTCGAACGCACTGAGCGCTTCTTGCAGTTTGTTCTGGGCGAAAAAAAGCAGGCCATCATTCAATAGCAGGCGCGCTTCCAGCTCCCCCACCACATCTGCTGTTGCAGCACTGTCCCGTTTCAGTAGATTGGTGCGATACCGAGCAGCCTCAAACAGTTTTTCTGCTGCTGAGAGGTCTCCCATCTGAAGGCGGATACGCCCTACACGGGACAGCACAACAACCGCCTCTTGATCATCCAGGTATTGGACCTATTACCAGCACATCATTAACAACTTCGTAAATCAACCGAACATCACTTCCAAGCCACTTCGACAACGTACATCAATCTGAGAGCAGATCCGTAGTGCAAGGGAGAACTTTTGCTGGTGCACGAGGTGATTTGTGAGTGCAAATTGGGCAATCCGTAGCCAGCGCGCCGCTGCTTTCAGTTCAACACCCAAGAGACTCATCGTCTCGTTCTGCTGGATCGCGCTTCGAAGGCGCATGATCAAGTGAAATAACTGCTTCTCGTGATTTACAACTTTCCCTTGGCATTTGTTCAGAAGCGCCTGGAGGAGAAGCAGACGTACAGGTACAAAAGGGGTGCCCCCACCTGCGACGCATACTTCGTCAATATTGCCAATTTGATCCAACACACTCGCGGCGTTGTCGTAATGGCCCTCCTTGATAAGCCCAGCAAGCCACCACGATTTAATCTCCAGTGTCACGTTAATATCTTTCGATGGGTTTTGCAGCATTGAGAGTGCCTTTTTCGTCAATGACTTCCACCGCCTCTGCGCGTACAGCACTTCTAGTCCTTGTACTGTGTCCGGTACATCTGCAAGAAGTAACTTGCTGGCAGGGGGGGCTGCGTTTCCGGACCCCGCAAAGCGCTCGTCTACTGGCATCTTCATAAACTCATCGACAAGCTCGTCCGAAGATGGGGCTTCAATGGTGATTCGAGGTGGAGATAACAGAGGCGTTTGTGTGGCAGGAGGGGTTGATCGAGCCGGGGAGGGGAGCTTTCGATCTTCGGAGAACAGCGACCCCTGTGTAGCTGCTGGTGCTGTAGGAGCGCGGAAAGACTGCGACCGCGTGTTATCAGCATAGCCGAGAAATGGTGCAGCAGGGGGTGGCGTTTGCCCGAACGACCGTGTCGATGACTGCTGCTCCTGTTGATACGGAGCATATTGTTGGTTAGCTCGAGGTTGGGCCGGCGGGGGGAGAGACTTGCTAAATGTCGAAGGTGTCGGTCCCTGTGATGAGCTAAGCGACGAGTGTCGTGATAGTTTGGGAGCGGTTGATGTCGATGCGCTGTCGGGGCTTCCAAAAAGGTTTTCGTAGGCGTTCCGTTGGCTTGGTTGTCCTGGCGCAGAAGTTGGCCCAAACAACTCTTCAGGCAACGTCCGGCCTGCCCCCCTTGAAACTTCATTGCTCGCTAGCTGCATTTGGAATTGTGGAACGTGTCCAGACGGACTGCCAAATGGGTCCGTGCTGGATTGATACAGTTGTGAGGGTGAAGATGCCGTGTGTCCGAAAAGGTCGGCAGCGGATTGAGTCGCTGACGGAGGGTCCTGTCCAAACAAATTGCCCTCGGTGTCTGGTTGAGCGCTGGAGCCAAATAGTGAGGAGGGGTCGGATGAAGCGCTGAGCGCCGACGATGATAGATGTCGTTGTGGTACCAGGGGCGTGGACAGTTGCGTCGGAGTAGCTCGCACCGTGTGACCTGGGTAGCGCACAAAAGCACACGATGAGAAACATATAGCCCTAATATAATTGTATCTACCAGCATCCAGAGAGCGCACCTGGAAACTGCCCGGGAGCACCGAAGCCGGGACGAACCTGATTCACCATCGCTACGGGGCTAAAGATACAGACTTTCAAGTGAGAACGGTGGCGCAAAGGTTCATACTTAGTGGAGGAGAGCACCTACCCAGACGCAAATGGGGAGGCTCTTGATGCCGAAGGAGCAGCGGTCCCTCGGGCATTTGCTGGGTCTTGGGCCGACGGATGCTGCGAGGGGAAACGACTTGCCATTTGGAATTCTTGTCTAGTTTTTTAATTAAAGGTATTTATTTAAAAATAAATACTTCTGAAGTAGCTCACAGTAAGTTTAAAACTTTTGTTGTTTTAAACTTTGGGAAACCTTGTTTCTTTACAGGTCTACAAGTAGTCGTCACGACAGCAGTGCCTTTGACATGGGTGTAAAAGAAAGCAGACGACCAACGGTCTGATGGTTTCCTTGGTTTGATAGAGAAGTGATGCAGTGCGTGACCACACCCAAACGACATTGATGTGCATTTAGCTGAAAGACTTGAAATGCTTATCGTTGGATGCAGAACTGACGAGGATATGGTCTGGGACTCGACGAAGCAGTGCTCAATTCGTTTTTTCTCCGGTGCAGCAGAAGCCATGAAGACTACTGGAACTATTTTGCTAACAGCAGCATTACTTTTATCTGACGGTGCCAGTGCAGCTTACTATTTACGTGGCACTGGAATCGACGAAGACCTGTCGTTGGATAATGCTCGTACTGCACCTACCAAAGTTCGCTATCTCAGAAGGCGCGGCGATCCTTCCTTTCCGGACCCAAGTTCTACTGTCAATATGAGTGAAGATCACACCAAAGTTAACAACAACACCAAGTCTGCAATTGATTCCATGGGCCCAATTGCTACCGCCAACGTCCCCGACCCAGCACTGCCAAGTCTCGAGGAAACGGAGAAAGCAGCTGCGAGCGATTGCCCAACAACACACGTCGAAGTTGGGATATCTTCACATCGCTTCGGTAGCAGTAACTTGGTGGAGTTTGTGGTTCACCCCAGTGAGAGAATCAGCTCGGCCGCATTGCCATTCAGCGAAATCGAAAATCATTTGCTGCCTGTTACAGACCCCAACCGCGCACGGCCCAAGGAGAGGAACTTTTGGTTTGGCAGTCACCACCCAAGCAGATACCATATTAAGCCGCAACATTTTTTCGGGGTCATGAATCGTCAAATGGATCGGCTACCTATCAAGTTGCCTCTCGACTTGCCGCGCGCTCGACAGCGATCACCATTATTTTGCTGATGTGCGTTAGCGCTAAAGCCGCTCAATATGTTGTTGCTTACGAAAAAATGGTAAAACTGAAAGAAAAAAAATCATTTTGGTGGCATCGAAATACCACTAACCAGTACTCACGGAAAAAAATGTGAGATCTCCACCTCTTCCTAGGTTGCTTACAACTCGTGCATCTTTTGTTGGGGAGATCCTTGCCACAGGCTAGTTTGCTCTCGTTTTCACTCTTGCTTACGCCTTGGAACGCATCTCGTGTGGCGCCACGAACACTTTCAGAAATCCACTGTCCTTCTTGGCAATGCGAGAGTACGCCTCAGGCACTTCCTCAAGAGCCAAGCGGTGCGAAATAAGCACCGACGGATCCAGCTCGCCACTCTCAATAGCGTCGAACACCTGCGGGTAGTACTTCTGCGCCGGGGTGCGACCGGCGTTCACAGTCACGCCCTTCATCGCGACATGACCGACCGGGAACGACTGAACCGAGCACATGTAGTCCGACACGATAGAAATGTGGCCGCACTTGCGCACGATCATCAGCATCTCCTTGAAAGTATCCGTTGGCTCGGGTTGCGTTTCCATCCCCATGGTCTTCTCTAGCTTGGCCAAGAAGCCGGTGGAGGTCGAGCATCCACTCGCGTCGATGACAGCATCAGCGCCTGCAGGTGGGAGCATTTGCTGCAGCTTAGCCACCATCTGAGCGCTGGACACGTCACGACGATCGATCACCTTCAGATTCATGTGATCGTGCGCGAACTTCAGCCGTTCGGGGCACTGCTCAACGCCAATCACGGTCTTGGCGCCGCGCAACTTGCTCCAATGCGCTGCCTGCAGCCCAATAGGGCCAAGACCCCAGATAACAACATTGTCGCCCTCCTTCACCTTGGCCATGTCTACAGCGTGCAGCGCAGTAGCGGTCGTCTCCACTCCCAATAATGCCTTGTCATCGCTCACACCGGACGGCAACTTAAAGCAGTTCATATCACCGTAGGGCACACGGACGTACTCAGCCTGCACACCAGGGACGTTTCCCAGCATGCGGGTGCTGCCAAGCACGGCCGCAGGGGCCCACCCACCGTAAGTCTGCTTGAACTCTTGAGACGCATTCGTGCAGTTGCAGGCCGCATACTCCTGGCGGCGACAATGCTTGCAATTTCCGCAGGCCAACACAAAGCTAATAGCCACACGGTCGCCCTCCTTGACCTTCTGCACGTCTGCGCCGACATTGTCCACGATCCCAACAGCTTCGCTGCCCAGGATCTGGTTCTTCTCCAACCCCCTGGCATTGCTACACACATCCGCCGCAAAATCCGGACTCATGGAGCACGCAGTGACTTTTACCACCACGTCCGACGCTTCCATGATCTTCGGTTTGGGAACATGCTCCAGCTTCACGCCCTTGCCAGTCCACGTGACGGCCCGCATGCAACCTGCCGGGTCCTTCGAGCACGTATCTTGTCCGTGCGTGTGGGCACTTGACATCATCTTGCTGGCAGTGTCCATGTCTTCACTCGTGTGTACTTCCTTTGCTGTGCTTCTCAGACGGCAAAAACAGATCTGAGCAGCTTTTAGCTTTGACTGGGCTCTCCGATTGCTTCTCGACCGCGACACGGCGGTCCCCCTCGTCCCAGTAAGACAACAGGAAAGCTATCTGCTCCATCCACTACAAGATATTCCATTGAAATGGCCACGACACGACTGGGACGAGAAGTGAAGTACTAGTGTAGTACTAGTGTAGTGTAATGTGTTGGACTGCACCAGGTTGGACTGCACCATGTTGAAGTGACGCTTCGCAATCAAATGATAGAGGTTATATGTGTTCTCACAGGATGGGTTTCCTAACGGCTTCAACTTGACCTGCTTGGTCCCACATGGGAGGCTCCAGCCCTCTCGCTGCTCTCATTTCCGCTACTACTATTCGACCACCCAACTGTCAGCAGAGCCTCCAGTATCAGCCAGCAATGAAGCTTATAGCGCTTGCCATGTTGGCTACCGCAGCCGCGTTCGCAAGAGCGAGCGCAAATACAATTGGTGTTCAGCGTGGACTTCGCGTTGCGACAGCGGACCAAGATGCAATCACAGCAGAGGAATTACGCGACGACGACCTTGGCGCCAACGAGGACTTCTGGGGCTCGTGGGACAATCATTACGCGGTCGATACTAGCTCCGGAAGCAGCACTCATGCCCACGGTCCTAACGTTGGTGAAGCAGCAAAGGAGATCCTCCAGCAAGCCGAGACCGTGGTAACATCAGCGCTGCCATTCAGCGTCGAACATGCCAAGTCCTTGGTGCTTCCCATCTGCCTCGTCGTCGCCGCCTTGTTCGTGATCGCAGTTGCAGCCGTGCTCGTCGGTGTGCGGCGACAGCAGCTAAGCGAGCCAATGTTCGGGCCTGTCGAGCTGGCGTCCGACCTCCCGGTCCCTATGACCACATCCGCAGCGAGTGAGGCAGGTAACGACGACTCCGATTCCGACTCGAGCCCCCTTAGCGATGCAGACGACACGGGTGCAACGATTCTTGCTGGGGAAGAAGAGGAAGAGACGAAGGAGGAGGACAGAGACCAACTTGTCGTAGCATAGCACTCACTCATCAAGCCCAAACAGGAATCTGTTGCTTCCGTTTTGCTTCATCCATCTACATACACTGTGCATGACAGCCTTAGACACGGACAGATACTCTCTCATCCATCACCACTGGTGATTCATCACCGCCTGAACAAATCTGGTGCTGTGCTCTACCTTGTCTATGGCGACGGCATCGTCCTCGGTAATGGGTGGAGAGCTCCGATGATCTGACGTCACGCGGTTCTCTACACCCACTGCGGACACTGTGTCCTGCTGCATACGTCCCTCTTCGTGCATCCCATCGGCATGTATTTAACATCTTGTACCAATCTTTTGTGTACTGAGACACTCATTAGGTCATTTCTCCGGACACAACTCCATCGACACCAAGCAGCTTTTATCGAACTTAATCGGGAGCTCCAAGCAGAATTCCCAACTGATGGGCACTTTGAGCCAATGGTCTGCTTGGAGCCGCACGAGCCCTCCGCCGCCCTCGAGCCGCAGACGGTGATTTCCAAGTTTGCGGCGTAAGAAGCAGACCAAGCTCCCCCCTTCCCTCCGTTTAAGAAAGATTTGAAATGGCTCTGCGTCGTGTCCTGACCACCAACAAGGCCTTCAAGGCGGCCCCGAGCCTGCTGCGCCGCTCCATGGCTACTGTGGCCGACGAGATGACCGTGCGTGACGCCCTGAACACGGCCATGGACGAGGAACTGGCCCGCGACGACGAGGTGTTCCTTATGGGCGAGGAGGTCGCCGAGTACAACGGCGCCTACAAGGTTTCCAAGGGCCTGTGGGAGAAGTACGGCGACAAGCGCATCATTGACACGCCCATCACGGAGCAGGGCTTCACGGGTCTGGCCGTCGGCGCCGCCTACCACAACACCAAGCCTATTGTGGAATTCATGACGTTCAACTTCGCCATGCAGGCCATTGACCAGATCATTAACTCGGCCGCCAAGCAGTTCTACATGTCCAACGGCGACATCCACGTGCCCATCGTCTTCCGTGGCTCGAACGGCCCCGCTGCCGGTGTTGGTATGTATCTTTTATTTGTTTTTTTTCTTCTTACAATTCGGAGCAAATATCTTGATGGATCTGGATTCTAACTGCTACTTGTTTGTTGTGGTTCCTCCCATCAGCCGCCCAGCACTCGCAGTGCTACGCCGCCTGGTACGGCAGCGTCCCCGGCCTTAAGGTCGTGTCCCCCTACGACTCGGAGGACGCTCGTGGTCTGCTCAAGGCTGCCATTCGCGACCCGAACCCGGTTGTGGTGCTTGAGAACGAGCTTCTGTACGGTGTCTCGTTCCCCGTGTCCAAGGAGGCTCAGGACAAGGACTTCGTCATTGAGTTTGGCAAGGCCAAGATCATGAAGCCCGGCAAGGACGTCACCCTGGTGGCCTTCTCCCGCATGGTGGGCGAGGCCCTCGAGGCTGCCGCTGCCCTTGCCAAGGAGGGTATTGACGCTGAGGTGATCAACCTCCGCTCTATCCGCCCGTTCGACCGTCAGGCTATCATTGACTCCGTGAAGAAGACCAACCGCATCGTTTCCATCGAGGAGGGCTGGGGCCAGAGCGGAATTGGTGCCGAGATTGCTGGCATCATCATGGAGACCGAGGCTTTTGACTACCTGGATGCTCCTCTTGAGCGTGTGACCGGCACTGATGTGCCCATGCCGTACGCTGAGAACCTGGAGAAGGTGTGCCTGCCGCAGGTTGAGGACATCATTGCTGCCGCCAAGCGCACCCTGGCGCGCAACCTGTAAACCGAGCGCCTTCTTTAAATTGGAGGAGTAGACCATGGACAACGCCGTCGTCCCCATCTCGATCTGATCTCAAGAACCTCGCGCTATGAAGGAAAGCAGGGCGAGGGCTGAGCGTGTACTCACTCACAACTACGCAGCAACAAACATCGTGCGCAAGAGCAAGAAAGAGTGGAGTGGTTGACAGTAGCAAGGGTGTAACTAATCGAACCCGATAGACCACAACGTACGTGATTTACTGAACCAACCTTCTGATCATGTAGAGTTTGCCATGTCGATTCCTATGCAGCAACGCTTAACAAGAGGTACAGTATCGCAGAATGGTGCTGATTCGTGCGTTGCGATCATGGTCGTCGGCAAGTTGAGTGCGTGGCACGATAAACATCTGTTCCCCCCAAAGCAGCATCCTGGCAGCAAGGATAATGGCACGCGAAAACACACAATGACATTCGGCCTCCCCCCACTCTAGGCTTACTCTTTATGGATATGAAATACAGAAATTTGCGTCTGCGTCCTTCTTAGAAACCGAACTCGCCAAAGAAGTCCACATCCTTCTTGGGTTTCTCCTTCTTTTCGATAGGCGCCGGAGGTGGCGTCGTAGTAACAGGAGCAGCCGCCGTAGTAGCTGAGTCATTGCTGCTGGCGGCCGACGCTACAGAGGACGAGGATAGTCCAAGTAGATCGTGGTTGCTACCGTTGGTACTGGAAGATGAGGGCCCAAACAGGTCGTTCGTCTGAGCAGGCTTGGATTGCTGCGGTGGTGTGTAGAAACTGCTGTTGTTGCTGTTGTTGCTGCTGCTGCCCAGTTGCGAGTCCAACCACGAGTCATTATCGTGATCACGGCTTGATGAGCTGGTGCTGCTGGTGCTACTGCCAATGCCCGCGTACTTGCCGGTGGCGGACAGCTCAGAGTTCGTGCGAGGGAATGAGGGCATGCCATCCGAGTTGCCGTGCGCATTGCCGCCTCCATTCACTGCAGTCTGTGCAGTTTGTAGAAAAGCCGAGGCGCCACTGGAAAGAGCAGACCAGCCCGAAGAAGCTGAGGACTTGACGTTGTCTGAAAGTGCTGGGTCGTGAATTGCGCTTTGCACATAGGACCAGCTAGAGGAAACCTTGGACCCCAAGTCTTGGTCCTTGACGAGATTGGCAGCCGAGCTGGCAGCCGTCGTGACTGTGCTGGCGAAGTAGCTGAAGGCGCCCGAGAGATCTCCCAGACCTCCAGACTGAGCCGCTGGTGCGCGAGTTTCGCCACCGCTTCCGATCCCCTGCATACCGTTGCCACCGAACTTGGCTGCCATGCGAGCACGAGCCTCCTCACGCAGTTTCATCTGACGGGCAACGTAATCCTGCTCCGATTCGCCCTTCAGCGCCTCAACGCCGCGATTATCTCCTCCAGCAGAGCCTCCGCCAGCGTACGAGGCCGATGAGAAGGAGGAAGAAGCCGGCTTGCGCATGCTCGGGTCCCATTGGGGCAGCGACGGTGGAGCGCGTCCTTCAACGATCGCCGTCAGCCTCTGGCGATAGGCTTCAGCCTGCGGCGTGTTGTACTTCTCGCTGATGGAGAGATCCGTCGGAACTCCAGCAGCGGAGAAAGCAGCCCGAAACGAGTCGTTGCCTCCCTTTTGCATCTGCAGCACCTGCTTGTCCGTCCAGGAATCCATCGTCACTGAGCGCACGAACGAGATGTGCACGCCCAGTCCGCGGTGGCGCCCAGAGCACTCGAGACACATGAAGGTGCCGTACGAGACGGTGGCCCATTGCGGGTACGGGGCGTCGCAGTCAACACAGCGCTGCAGATATATACACACACACGTTTGTACCACAACAATGACAGCCATCAACGGAATGAATCAGACTTACGTTGTTGCCTGGAAGACGCCGCAGCTCCTGCTGGGTCTCCATGGGCATTTGGTGTGCCATCCTGGAGAGAGGGTCTAGTCTATTGGGGGGGGCTGCGAGCACAGAAGAAGTGAGATGCTGAGCCCTACGACACCGCGAAGGTCAAGTCGCCACACTTGGGGAAGAGGACGGAAGACGCAGAGTCAAAGAGATGCCAAAAACCGATTTTCGACCGTTACCGGTACGTGGTAACTGAACACTGGCCGTGATTCAGTGGCTAAAAATAGCATTGAAACCAACCAATCACAAGATGCCAAGAAGTCAAATACAGAAGAGAAAGGGCTACGTCAAAGATACTTTTTTCATTAGTGACGGCGAAAGGACACGACGCGCGTACGTTGGGGTCGCTTGAGCACTTGGAAGAGCAGCAGATTGAGCCCCAGGAAGCTACCGATGATCAGTGCCAAGTACGTCGAGAAGTTGTTGTAGCCACGCCCACAGATCATGTACCACGAGTCCTCGTACAGCAGCTGCGTCACTGGGTAGTTGCACAAATTAAACTCCTCGTCAAAGTCGTGTACGCACAGGTACTTCTTCCGGTTGTGCTGCATGCCCACAAGTGAGTAGAAGGGTTCGTTCTCCTGACAGTTGCCTAGAGGCTGGTGGTGACCCAGCGACACAATCTCAGTCGGGTTGATGAACAGCGCTAGCACCACTAGGATCAGGTACAGCAAGAACACCATTTGATTCACGGCGTGATCGATGCACGAGTACAACCAGTCGCTGTCGTAGGCGTCAACGGGGTCCAATGTTTTCTGCACGACCGGGTCGTCTATAAGAAGCAATCAGGCACACATCAGGTTAGCAGCTTGTCCGAGACGTTGCAAAATGGATTGACGATGTGTGTACCGCGCTCGCGATCGGCCATCCAGGAAAGAAGCAGACTCAAACCAATCAGCATGAAGAATACCACCTGTATCAGCAGATCAGTATCAGTTGTTGTCAGCTTTCCTACCTCTTTGATGACAATATTGATAAAGCGCAAGCCACCTGTGATTCAATCCCCATTAGATGAACCGTTGAGTAGTAGCCCAAGATAAGGAAGCCCATGGCGAAAATAGTGGTAAGAAGCGGCATCAAAAGCACGTATCCCCACTCCGATTTCCAGTGCTCCTCCTCGTAGTAATCGCCCATTAGCCAAGTACTGTGAAAACATCATCAACATCACTGGTTAGCATCGCGCAAAATTGTTTTAGCTCCGGCTAGAGTGCAGTTACCTTCTCAAAATGTGGTGCACGCAGAGAAATGAAAATGCGAAAAAGTAATAGTAGAACAGTGCGTGGCACGGGACACCCATTACGCGAGCAGCGAGTAGCGGATCCGAGTCATGCCACGTCCACCAGAGGAATTTAGTACCCAGCATCTCGAATGGGAAGGCTAACATCACCATGAGCGACCCCATCGCGAACGGTTGGAAGAACGGGTCGATCCGCAGTCGTGACGTCGCGACGAATGCTCTACATGTAGTAGTAAATAGGATCAAATGAGCACCTCCACACTTTTTACAGTAACCACAGCCAACATCCACCTCACATGTAATAGAGCTGAGCCTGTAGTAGAATCGTATACAACGGAAGATGCTCGTGCACGAGCATCACCAGTGCTTGTGCGTGCCAGCGGTCGCTGTAGTAGAAGATCAGCTCCACGATGAGCACTTGAAGCATTCCAGCGATCAACATGGTGGCGTTACGCTTGCCTGACGAGTGGACGTGCAGCATGAGCAGGAAGACGCAGAGATACGTCGCCCCCTCCACGACCGCCAGCGATACATTCTCGTTCAGCAGCCCCAGGAAGGCGATCGGCATGACGCGTGACGTCGCCACCATTTTGCCGGCCTAATAATGCAAAAATGGTTAATTAACGTGGCGAAGGAATGGTCTATCAGTTAAATGTTGAATTGTAACATGGCTACAGAGCTTACCAACTTCCCTACATGGCCTTGCCGTCGTGAGGAAGCTCACTACTACCCGCGCCAGATCCGTGTGCAACGAAGACTCGATACAGCACGAATAGGAGAACACACAGTAGAACTATCATGAACACGATTCCAGACGAAGAGTCTCCAGCCCCATGCATTGGCCGTTTGGGACCTTCAGGCGAGTCGCCTCGGTTCCACACGAGGTTTTCCATCTTCTCCTTCCACGTCTCGGCGTCCTGGCCTCCCGTGTCCCCATTTTCATGCTGAACGTGCCCTGCTTGGTCAAAGTCCTTCGGAATGTAGCAAGTCCGGCCTTCGTAGCTGCTGTCGCACAAGCACATGCCATTGATGCAGTCGCCGTGATTGCTGCAGTGCTCGCGGTACACGCACACTACAGCACGATCGGACACCGGGAAGTCCTCCAGATTCGAGTACCCGCTGGAAAGGGACTTCAGATACCGATCAAATGCGATGTCGTACTCGGAAAGCTCAGTGTCTAGAAATTTAGACATCTCCTGCTCCAAAGACGGGAAAACAAGGTTGAAGCTGCCCCGACGTGCGTACTCGGTGGTTGCAGTAAACAATTTGCGAGCGACATTGGGTGCAAACCAACCAGGACAAGACCAGCACGAAGTATCCCAAGCGCGATTCTTGTCACCACACTTATCCGAACAGAAGCTTGTATCAGCAGCCGGACGGTAAAACTTTTCGAACGGGAGTCGAGCTTGAGGGTGTACGCCCACGAGGTTAAGCAAGTCGTGCAATAGACGCTTCTTGATAGCCTCGTCCGTAGCGAGGACGGACTGTGTGCCCTCCATCGATGGATTCGAAACCACCCGAATAAGCCACGGTTTGGCCATATTGTCAAACTCAAACTCAAACTTCCACAGATCGAAGAAGCTGTCGCTGAGATCGGATGGAGTACTACCCTCTGCTCCAGCGCGTTTCACCTTGCTCTGCTCAGTTTGGAAGTGTCCGCGGCTGCTAATCACCACTTTGGCGATTGCAGCATTCACCTCGTCCTGCAAGCGCTTCGTGTCGACTCCCTGTCGACGCAAGTGCTTCTTCAGAACATGCCACGCGTTCGTTCCTGTTCGGGTAGCAGACGGAAGTTCATGGAAATCGGTCTGCAGATCTGGGAAGTCCCACGGAGCGATATACTGGTCAAAGTTGTAGGCTGCCGGGTCAGTTTCAACCTTGAGCGTGCTGGGATACTCGCCCTTGGCAATTTGGATCAGAGGGTAGTCGTACACGTATACACGCAGTGGATCTGTAGACGTAATTGCCACATAAAACCCCACTCGGAACTTGTGGTTGTCCAGCAGCAACGGCTCGACGTATTGGTCCACCACCACCGTCTTCCCTTTAAACGCATTCGACTGGAGCTTGAACTGCAAATCGTCATCCGTCACGAAAACCTCAGCACGTTGGGTTGAGGCATCGTCACCATTAACAGCACGTTCGCGCAGCAGGAACCGCTGGTGCACGTGAGCGTCATGCACGCGTTTAGGAGAGAAATCCGATTTCTTGCGTGCTTCCGTGTACGCGCTGGTTAGCAGCGCCTGATCGCGCGGCAGCTCGTAGTGTGCTGGAGAAAAGTCGAAGAAGAATTTTGCGTGTTTCTTCTTCTGTCCCGCCAAATGCTGGTTGAGCGCATCAGGCGACGTGAGCTGCTCAGCCCCCGGCAGATGGTTCACCTTGGCGTTGAATTGGTGCGGGAGCTCCAGCTGCGCGAACGGCGGCGCGGCGTTCTCACTCCACACGAGATCGAACTCTGCGCTGTCAGACTGCAGTTTCCCCCACGAAGACTGCGCGTCAGCCGCTTGGAACTGCGAGATACCGAGCGCCTCCAGCTGTTGCAACACTGGTGCGAGCTTCTGCTGCTGCGCCGGTTCGGGCAGGTAGAATCGCGCTTGCGTACGGGCACTCGCTACAGCGCAGAGGTTGGTGCATGCAGCCAGCGCTAGCAGAGAAAGCACAGCAGGGCGTCGAGGCTGAAGAGACGTCGTCATGCTTGTGCACGTGTTAAGAAATCTTCAACTGTCCGAATGATGCCTTTTTGGCCGAAAGCTCTGAACATCTGAACCCTATTGTATTTTTCCACTATTTTCTGACATCATAACCGTTATGGGTAAAATTCAGCATGTGCCATTACCTTACCTTTATAGGCATGGCTTCTGCTATCAGAGCAACACTCATGAAGCGGAGAAAGTATAAACTGACACAGCGCAATGTGATTATCTTGAGTTATGTCTACGTCGCCGTAAGGAACAACAGCCTCGTCAGCAAAAGTTCTGCGTATCTGTCCGGTGCCCTTCGTGTTATCATCCTCTAGCAGAGCTTGGGGATCTGGATGGAGGCGTCGCGGAAGGCCTTGAAAGGGACAAGTCCAGGGAACTGCAGCTGCTTAAGCGCGGCCTGGAAGGTCACGTTGGGCGAGGCGACGGCCACAGCAGCCTCTTGGGGCTGAGGAGCGGCCAGTGCGCTGGTATGGAATCCCTGGCGCTGCTTGTGCTTGGGGCTGCGGTCGCAGATCACGTACACTTTCCTTCGTCGGCGGACGACCTTGCAGCCGTCGCACATGCGCTTCACGGACGAGCGGACCTTCATCGCTGTCTAATGGCTCTTGCTCTGCTTGGTCTCCAGTCCACGAGTGACTTTCAGCCTCACTTTCACTGAAACGTAACCCCAATGGAGGGTAACCTTATGGGGGTACGTTTTCAAAAATGGTATCGGATTTGCAATCCAATTGAATTGCATGTCAATGATGCGTCACTATAATATTAGCGAAAGCGACGATGGCGAAGGAGGTGCAACAGACGGAGGAGAAGGCGAAGGCTGTCGACAAGGCCAAGTGGAAGAAGACTGCGGCACCCAAGCGTAAGCATAAGGCCAAGAAGAGCCAGAATGCGACTTCCACTGCTTCCCCCGCCGTGGAGGAGCGCGAGGAGAGGCCGTTCATGGTGCGCGTGTTGACGGTGGGCGCGGCCTCGTACCTGGCGCACAAGATCTGGACCAAGAGGAAAATGCTCACTGAGGGATGGTACACTGAGGAGCAGACGGAGACAGAGCAGGGCATGGTCACGGCTTTCGAGTACCTAAGTTCCATGGGGCTTATCTTCGTCACGGGCATTGTGGTGGGCGTGATCTTCAGCAAAGTGGCCAAGTGGTTCAAGGGCACAGCACCGCCGGCGGAGCAGCAATAAGATGGATGCAGTGGAGGCGTCAGACAACTTGTCTAGTTGCAATGGAAGGATTAACCTTGGACTCGAAGAGTTTTATCAATACTGACAGCAATGAACTAACACAGTTGTATTGCTTCCTGGCACCTTAATATGATGCTGAAATAGAGAACGCGCGCTCTAATGATCTACTGTTGGTGTACATGTAGCAGCAGCGTTGAGTGTGTTGTATCGAATAGTTTTGAGGCTAAAACTATGTTACAATTTCCTTATCAATTTGTATCGAAATGACTTTATTTCAGTATAATAAACAGAAAATTAAACGCGCCCTTTTTTAAAAATCCAACAATCAATACTCCAGGTCCACCATAGTGCACTATGGCTCCATCCGGTCGTCGACGCGTCGGCCGCACGCTGCGTCGCCCTCGCCGGCGCAGCGCAGCTAACAGCCGCATGAGCACGCGCTCCACCGTCGGCGTTGGGCCTCTGCAGGCCATCGGAGAGAACACAGTCGTGGAGCTCGGTGCGGACGAAGCGCTGGACGCTGACGCTCGTTTTGGTCTCCCCGTGACGACACTGGCGAGTCCGTCGCCTAAGAAGCAGAGCAAGAAGAAGAAGAAGAAGCGACCGCGCGAGTCGGCCGCCTTCTGCTCGGAGAAGAAGCGCAAGCAGCAGCTGGAGACTCTTTTGGACGAACTGGAGACGCAAGGTGCAGACGCAAAACCTGTCGTCACGAATTAGAAAAATACTAACGACACTTTTATTTGTTACTGTAGTGCAGGAGCAATGTGACGAGCTGGTGGCAGATGCAGAGCGACGCGCGCAGGAGCTCGAGATGGAACTTAAAGTACAGCTTCTTTTTCTGCCGGAGGCTGTGCGTCAGATGCCGTGGAAAACCTTCGTCGAAGACTTCGGTGGAGACCTGCAGAACGTCATCCATAGTTTGTCCCAGTCGCAGACGTCCACGCAGCCTTCACCTCCACGCACACGGTCGTCCATGGCTCGGCACGAAATTGTGGCTGCTACGCCGTGCAGTATCGCCGACCCCGAGGAAAGCGAGTACGAAGACGAACCAGAGTCAGAGGACAGTGATCTCGACCATGATACGCGGAGCCGCCGGTTGTCGGCATTTACGACGCCAATGGCTCAACGTCGGACAGGTGAAGCACCACAGACCGTCCTACGTACTGCGCGCAAAGGAGAAACGACCTATTCAGTGCGCGGTTCTCCGATCATTCCAGACACTGTGGCCAAGGCAAAGGCACCTGCTGGATCGTTAGTTGCCACATTTGAAAAGGGTCTGGAGCCAACGTCATGCTGCTTACAACTCGACAGTGACCGAGTTGTGGACCTCTCTCGCCCAGAGGAACTCTCTGCGGCGTCGCGAGGAGAAGCAACGTCCAAGCTCAAAGCACTTCAGGCCAAGGTGGCTCAACTGTTAAGCCAGATCAATCCCTGCTCTGGTTGAAGCGGCACCAGTGCGTTTACAACTCTCTTCCGAAACAATAGTATCATATTCGACCAGCAAGCTCTTCAGCACAACGATCAGCAAGAATAAGCGATTTCAAAATGCTATTTCTGCATAATTCCACTGCTCTTTTCCGTGCTGTTCAACTTTAAACTGAAGGTGCAAGAGAAATCAATGTCCTCTGTACATGTGGTTAAAGCGGCACCAGTGCAGCTAGATAAACCCACACGGACAAGACGCAGTTTGGGTGTCCGCACACGTACACGGCGAGTGCAAACTCAACTCCGGGGCGCTCGTTGTAATGAATATTCTGAATAGCAAGCAAAGACGGTTGGTATCACGCCTTTAAGGAAATATCGCAGCCATAACGTCTCACATACCGTGTTCTCGACGATCTCAAGCACTCGAGGAATATCAGTGAACGATACTTGAAGCGGGAGTCCGTAAATCTCCCGCGAACGCTGCAGTTCACGCAATACAGTACTAGAAGGATGAATTCTCCTCGACGGTAGTGCGAGTTTCATCTTTAGCCTCTGTTTCAATCGTTTTGGCGATCGAGGACTTGTCTGCTCGGTGTCCTCTGCCTTTGCACTTGTATCCTGAATCTTTTGGCCATTGGCCTCACGCTCGAGCACTATCAAATGGTCTCGGAGCTGTAAACCTGCAGCTGCGTTAAAGTTTGTGGCGAAGTGTGAGCTTCTCCACCGTCGGACGGCAAGTTTCAGCGTCTCTCGCAGTTCGCTCTCCATGTGCTCGACGAATTCTGATGGGGTATCGCTGTACACAAGTTCCCGACGCTGGACGCTCGGTGGCAACGAAACATTCTTTGCGGTGAAAAACGGTTTCCAGCACTTCAAATTGTTCTCAATCCCCCACTTAAAGTCGTTCGTGCCACCAACAGAGCCAAGAGGCAATGGCTGCACGTTCGCGAAGACATTTTTACTCGATACGACAAGAGAAACATCTCGTACAGGACAATGAGGATCGGAAACTGCGTATCCAACTCCAGTGCTGGCATTCCATAAAACACCTTGACGAAACACGTAGACAATGTTACCTTCTGGCACTGCATGACCGATAACGAGGTAGGTCTTGGGAGGTTTCTTAGCTCCGTCTCGATATCGGCGGTCATACCACATAAAGAAGTTTGCCAGTAGCACAGCATGCTCTTCGTGATCTCCGGCGCCCATGTTCAGAAACTCCTGACTGGTGCTCCATACGTCTTTATCCCCATCAAAAGCCAGCCAGTCATCCAAGAACGGGATCAAACTCACGTAGCGTACCAGCGTTTGGATCGAAGCCGATTGAAGCTCAAGTGGAGGTGACTGAGCTCGCAGGAACCGAGGTAGAAACGTCGCTCCGTGGCTCAGATTACGGACAAACACGTTGTAGTTCCGATGGCGTGCTGCTCTCACTGGAGCAGCACTTTTCACACTACTAACCCATCGATGGGCATGTTCAAATAGTAATTGATCTTGTGCATTTCCACTGCTAAAGACTGGCGGAGCATCTTTACCAGCCGTTTGGCTAGCCATAGGAAGCATTGGGTCCAGCAGCAACGTGAGTTTCAAGAAAGTAGCTTCTCGTGCAGATTGCTTCACTCCCAACGTGTCAATATCACCATCGTCATCATCGTCAAAGCCACCAGCGTCAGAATTCCGTGGAGTAACTGAGAGAGCTCGGCTCCGCCTCTGTCTAGGTGAAGCCTCACCATCCGAAGAAGCAGCGGAAGGTGGACCCACTGAGGTTCTTGCCATGCTTGATGTTGCCCTTTGAGTCGAACCTACCTGGAGATTTGCGTATCCCAAATGTTCAACAGGCATTTTACAGCGTAGTGAGCCTTCAAGGCGACCAGCTCGGTACAACGTTAGGAACGGAATTTCAAGACTGCCAAGGAAGCAATTTTCCCGGTGTAACGCTCTGGTTTGAGCTCCAAGACGCTCCTCCCCTTCCTGCCGTTCGTCTTCAACTGTGGTTAAGGCTGGACGGGTGACCTGGTCGAAGATACTAAAGCGAATGACGTCTTGCGTGCTTTCGATCCCCTCGGGACTCCAATCATCTTGTGGCGGTCGAAATGGCAAAGCTACCGTCTCCATCCACATCGGATGCGCGCCAACACTGTGGTCGCCTTTGCCCAGTGTCCCCGTAATTGTAGCACATGGCGTCCGTCGAGTTTTCCCCTGGAAATTAACTTGCACAAATACGTGGCTTTCGTACAGCATCGCCCTGCCTGTTCGAGGTGTTTCCATCGGTTCTTCACTCTGGTTGTCATTTGGCCCTGACATGACCTTCATCCTCGGACTCTTCTTCAATGTATCACGTCGTCTTCTTCCTGTCGTTGCCAGTTCTTCGGCCTCTGCGGCATTTCGCGGAGGTTTAATCCGTACCGGTACATTCGTCACCTTTTGCACTTGCACGTACAACGTGCATGCTGTAGGCCAGTGCGCCGCAGTTTGGGAAGCTTTTGGTGCTTGGACTTTAGCACGGGGCCTCAACCGTCTTCGAGGGGCGAATAACGCTCCGAGGGCAGGCAGTTCGAGTGTCCCAGGGAACAACGGGAGAGGTTTCTCCTGCACAATTGCAGCCAAAGGCTTGGCCCGACCTGCTCGAGCTTCTTTGTTGCTCTCAGTGTTGTAGTTGCGGACAATTTGGGTCTGCCGCACGCATTCACGGAAATCTTGGAGTTTCAAGAGCTGTCGGACTCGATGGCGTTCTACGACGGACGCATCGGCGCGTTCAGCCTCCTCGGACAGTAATCGACGGTCAAAGGCATGCAATTCAGGCCGTAATAGAGCAAGTAAGCGCTCATCCGCAAGCAGTTCGTGCTCCAGCAACGGCAAAGGCTCATCGAAGACTGTATGCTGCGGAATCCACCGTGGAGGCTCCACTTTCCCACTGTCATGACAAGAAATTGCGTCGCAGAAGCTGGTTCCATGGCGTGAAACCATCTCCCGATCACGGAGACGTAGAAGTCGATTGCGTTTGGTGAGTCCGCGACTGCCTCCGAATTGATCTAAAGAATCTGGAACGTCCGTCGTGCGGAAAACTCTGCGTCCACCCAAACCGACAGCTTTCGCCTCCAGTTGCTGCTGAGTGTAGTAAACCTGCAGGCGTCTGACTGCAACGTTTTCAGGATCATTCGGATCGAGAGGGAGTTCTTGAGGGTCTACAAGGCGAAGGAAATCTCTTTCACTACTGAAACTGGAGTCGCAGAGATATTGCGAAAGCTGTTTAGAGTCGCGCTTACGGGGCTTCCCAACAAGCTGAACTGGCGAAGAGGAAGTCCCCTTTCCACCTGCGGTCTCAGGACGTTTTGGAGGGAGATATGCTGTGTCACTTGTACTGGAAAATGAGCTACAAGTGTCGGAAAGCCAACGTGCTCGGAGATGAATCCGACCCTGTGTGTGTCGACTGGTGTGGGCAAACAACGGAGCGTTCTGGAAGGAGCGATGCCACTGCGTTCGAGATATTGGCGTGCTGCTGCTGAACTGATACCATTCGTCGCTGGGTGTGAGACTTGCAGCTGGAACCAGGTGACTCGACTCATTCGTTTCCCATCCGGTGGAAGTCAATTGACGTGTTGCGGGCACAGACTTGGCCACATTCTGCCCTGGAATGATCACGGGAACTGCATTCGTGGACAGGAGTTTGTCCCGTAAAAGTCTCCTGCACTCATACACTTCGGCGCAAACCGAAGAAGGGAAAAACGGCAGTGTGAAGCACAACTTCTCGGAGAATCGGACTTCGCCTCGAGTCCAGCGCTGAGCTTTGGTAGTACACGTGATTTTCCCATTCACTCGAAGCACCACGTAAAGTCTCGGGCTCCAGAAAGACTCATCATTCACAAATTCATCTCGTCTGGTTTCGAGGAGTAGAACAGTCTCCAGAGCCTGCGCTGAAGCAGTGGAAATTGTAGACAACTGCTCGGAAATGGCCCTCAGTGTGTGATCCTCTTGCTGGTTGTCAGTACCAGATTCCAGAAGTTCCAGTACGGCCTCTACGCGAGATAATTCAACGGGTTGTGCCCGTTGTCTTCGCTGGATGTTCAGTGGAAGCGTAGACCCAGCTCGAGTTCCGGCGTCACGCATCTCGTTCGCCTTGCCCACGATCTGTTGGTGGAGTTGGCTCAGCGCTTCCAAGTCAGTCAGCAGTTGATTGACTTCTTGGATCACTTGAGCTGCCGATAGATCGGAAGCTGCTAAGACGGTTGGGCTAACATGTGCTAGTTGGCCGGTACTGCGCAGGAAGAACTCGTCAATTCGCTGCAGTGAGAGCTGCCACGGCTGCAACTGCTGCATTCTACTGTACGCCGTGTACAGAGCGCGTAATTGGGCTGCAAGACGACCAGCGAGAGCAAAGGAGGGGTGATCGTCCAGCACAACCCTATCGATGAAAAGCTCAAGCATGGCAAGACGCGGCGTCTTCAGCTCGTTGTCGTGGACTTCCACTGGTTCGGTGGGTATATCGTTCAGGACATCGTCGCTAGTCATCGTGGTCTCTACAGGTGAAATTTGGCTAGCCGGATCCGAGAAGACAAGCTTCCCAAACGTTAAATCTCTACTGTGAACGCTGTTGCTCTCTTGAATCTGCTGAAATACAGCAGATAGTTCTCTGTTGAGACGCTCTTCAAGACGATCGACCGTACTGCGGTCCAAGCATTCAAGCTGCTTCCTCTCTTCATCGACAAACAACCCTGCGTCCTCTTGTTGTTTCAGCTGCTGGGACCACCTTCTCGCTGACGTTTCTTGTCGTTGAAACCAGCTTGAATACGAAGCTGCAGGTGTCACAATGAGTCTTTTCGTGGATTTGGCACTTGGCTTCTTCGTTAGCAGCCTCGTCGTCGTATCGGTATCATCTCCACTGTCATTTCCAGCCTCATGGGCCCCCATTTCTGGAGAATTCAACTTGTCTGGACTCGGTGCCTGCCCCGAGAGTGCACGCAGGAAGCGGTTGTTGGATCGAGAAGCTTCCTCCGCTGTGTCACGCTGTCGTTTGCGCTGCTTTTCGACCTCATGCCGCTTCTGCGTTTCTGTTGTCGGAGACTTTGGATTCTTATCAATGGAATTGTCATCTGGTGCTCGCTGTTGACCAGGAAGTGGCAGCTCCTTCCGTTTATTTCTCGATCTTTTTTTCCTCTTCTGCTCCATCGACGTATCCTTCTACTGCGTTGGATCTTGAAAGGTCGGAGATCCAAAGATGTCCACAGTGTCCAAACAAGTGCAGGTGGGCTGTAAACTGCCAGATCTCGTGGGTGAGTCCCAAGTCGGTGTTGTGCGTCTTCAGGACTATCTGGCGGGTACTTGGGGCGTCATCTGCTCGTTCCCTCAGGCTCGACATCCGACGTGGCTGTCCGAACTCGGAGCGTTGCAGAAGCTGCACGACCAATTCGAAACGCGCAACGCCCGGGTGTTGGCACTTCACGTGGCTTCTTTGCGAGAACAAACGCCTTTCCTATCCGACGTCAATGAGACCCAAGAAGTGAAAGTCGGATTCCCTGTCATAGCGGACGAGGACGGCGAATTGTCTCGTCGTTTGGGTCTGGTCGCAGCTGGAGCACCAAAACACGCCGCTGATGCTGGTCGCCTGCCTTTTAGTTGTACAATTGTCCTGGATCTGGACTTGACGGTACGAATGCTCACGTACTACCCGATGGGTGTCGGTCGCAACTTCTACGAGGTGCTGCGGGCTTTGGACGCCCTGCAACTTTGTACGTTTGAACAAGTGGTGACTCCCGTGAACTGGAAAGTGAGCGACGACGTGTTCGTGGAGCCCGACGTCACTGCTGAAGCTGCCAAGAAGCTGTTCCCACAGGGGACGCATGAGATTAAACCTTACGTGAGATTGACTGCTTCGCCTTCCATGGGCAACGACAAGTGAATCAATAATTCATGAAGTAAGAGACGGCCTTGCTTTTGTTTTTCGAGACCATTCAACATAATGAACTGGGCGATCCAAATCTCTTGCCGCATCTACAAACGAAAGCAAAGACTTCCTCTGAAAAACTTTGGCGTTTTGGACGCACAAGCAGCCATTGCGAGTTGTGATGAACGAGAGTTGCAAACGATGTTAGATACTTGCATTACAATCTCTTCATTTGCCAGGCCAAGCAGTCGGTAGTTGTCCAGACGACTCGTTCAATACAAGTTGCAGGCCCCCACCGTTCTGCTGTACTGTATTGTGCGATGAACTGGTGGTGGAAAAGCTGGAGAAGACCATTAAGAAGCAAAACGATAGGAATTGCAGTTCCTTCATCGACCCTGCAGCTCTTTCTGGCGATAAGAAGGGCAAACAACGATGCCAACAACCAAACCGCTGGTGGTGCTGTACCTCATCCACCATTTCCCGGCGAGAATTGTTCAAGAGAACGATATTTGAATAATACGGTTAAGTTGAAACAGCGGATCCAAGTGAATTCAGGGAAGTTGTCGTCCCTATCCACTCGGATCTAAAGATGAATGATATGCACGCTGGAGATTCTACCATTGAAGGCACGCGAACGAAGCGCTTGAATCTCCGACAGCGCGTTGCGATCACACACAAGATCACCGTCATAACCTCGTTTTCAACTCATCGCGATCACGCCTCCAACTGCACTAGTAGACACTAGGAACAATAATTGCAAACACATCTACGTAGCACATTAACCACTTAGATAATACGTTGTGGGCGTGACTGGTACTTGGACTTATTGTCTATCCTACGGAACTGTGGCTTCTACCGATCCGGTTGAGGTCCACGTGGAGGCTGCTGTTGTTGCTGCTGCTGCATCAAAAGATGATCACTAGGCGACACCGCAGATCGCTGTTGTTGCTGTTGTTGCTGCATCAACTGCAAGTGGTGGTGGAGCGCCTGCTGCTGCTGCATCTGCTGCTGCTGATGAAGCTGTTGCGCTTGATGCTGCTGGCGATAGTCATGTTGTTGATGCTGTTGCTGCTGGACCTGCTGTTGATGAGCTTGGAGCTGCTGGTACTGCTGAAGCTGCTGGTACTGCGCTTGCTGCTGCTGAGCTTGTTGCTGTTGAGCCTGCTGCTGCTGCTGTTGCTGAGCTTGAGCTTGAGCTTGAGCTTGTGCTTGAGCTTGCTGTTGCTGCATCGCACTGTTGTATCGTGCCATATTCGCAGCCATATCCAGCGCTTGTTGGCGCGCTTGCTGTGCTTCCTGCAGCGCTCTAGCAGCAGCAGCAGCGGCCGCAGCCGCCCGAGCAGCCTCTTCTTCAGCGCGTTGAGCTCTCCGCAGTAGTTCAGCTTCTTCAAAACGCATCTGTGGCGCATAGTTCCACATCTGCTGCTGCTGCTGAGATCGCGGATCTCCAGTTTGGCCCGCATTTGAGACTGCCGACGAAGTGGAAGACCCCGAGCCGCTTCGAGACAGTGTCACGGCCATCTGAGCCGATGTGTTAGCGTAGGGTGCCATGCTGGCCGAGCTCGCTGTCACCTTCGCCACTGGACTTGTACGAACCATCGTGGACGACATCGTTGACGACGCAGGCACTCCACTCACCATCGTTGCCATCGAAGAACGAGGCGCTGCCCCTGCATTTTCGCTATTGACGGTGTTTGAATCGTAGTAGCGACCTGGCTGTGCTTGGCGCTGCATCTGCTGCTGTTGCATCAACGGAGACTGGTGGCCGGGAGTTGAGGTTCTTCGTTCAGGTGAAGGGACGTTCAACAAGCTCGACATCAAGCCCATTCGGTTGTGCGGCGTAGGTACCGAAGATCGCCGCGGCAGCAAGTGTGCAGTTGGACTCGGCTCAGACACAGGCGAACGTGCAAGGTCAGCAGCTGACGGGGGCATCGCACGCGCATGCTCAATGCGGAGGTTTGGTTGCGGCTGCTGCATCTGCTGTTGCTCCTGTCCTTGCCCTTGCTGCTGGGCGGAAACGCGAGGTGATTCCTGCTGCCGAATGACCATCGAACCGTTGCCTCGAGGAGTGGAGTCGTCGCGTGGAGACTCCGACTCGTTCAGGATGGACGAGAAAGACATCCGACTGCGGACAGGTTGCACAGGTGGCGGAGCTGGTGGTGCAAGTGCTTCTCGACCTTGAAGTGCGCTGTCTTGAATTGGTGCTGCAGTACGAACGTCCGGCTTCTCCGTTTTCATGGTTGCAGCAGCCTTCCACGCACTCTGCCGCGACTCTGGGTCTGGCTGCCGGGTCGTATCCATCGGTGCTGAGCGAGGAACCAGAGACTGCCGCGGACTAGTCGGAGTAACACCCTGTGGCGCCATACTAACAGTACCTCTCGTTGCATTGTTCATCATCGTCATACTCATCATCGACCGCTGCGAAACATCATGCCGCCCCATTTGGCTAGAGGCCATTCCGACATTCCCTCTTGCTACACCACCTTCCCTTGAAGTGTTAGTATTAGTACCAGGCTCCAGTGGCCTCTCGTACTGCTGGCCATGCGCTGGGGACATCTGCACAGACGTGGGCATCGCTTGATGCTGACCTTGCATCTGCTGCATTCCTTGATACATTCCGCTTGGGTGCCCCATCTCCGCGAAAGAACTTCGTGCTTGCTGCGGTTGCTGCATCTGCATCATTTGGCTGTGCGGCGGAGCCTGAGTCTGATTCTGAAGCCCCATTTGCTGAAGAGCCTGAAGTGACAGGTGTTGCGGAGGCACTTGGTGCTGCTGCTGCTGCTGACGAGAAAACTGGTAGAGCCGCTGGGCATTCGCTGCATTCATCTGTCCCTCGTGGTAAGATCCGCTGCTGCTTCCCGCGCCTCCACTTTCCTGCGACTTTTGCTGTTGCTGGAACTGCATGATCTGCAACTGATGCTGCATATTCAGCAGCTTCAAATACCGCTCCGGGTTGGACGTCGGGTTCATCATTTCACGAGATTGTTGCTGATCTTGATGCGCCTGCATACCAAATTGGTTAGCTGACAGCTCCGACAGCACATTCACCCCATGCATCCCTGGCTGGGCAGCATTTAGAGCAGCCTGGAAAGAAAGGTTTGAGTCGCTGGCGTTCATCTGCATAGATCCACTGGACATTCCCATCGAGATACCCCCAGCAAGCTCTGATGGACGGCCCATTTGTCGCAATGTTCCACTCATTAATCCAGCGGCAGCAGACCGAGGAGAAGCAGGGAGATTTCCACCCATTCCAGACGATGTGGCACCCTTCGCCCCTCCACTGGCTGCCGCACTCTCGATCCTGCGCTTCAGAATATCTTGCAGGTTCAGCCGATTCTTGTAGTTCTGGTAATAATTCTTGATCTGCGCAGCGGTCTTTGTAGGAATGTTTTCAGTAAGTGTCGACCAGTCTTTCCCGTATTGCTACAACACAAAACAACGTTATTATGATAAACAGTCAAACTAAGAGCAGTGAGGTGACGTACCGAGAAGTACTTGAGGAAGTCCGCTTTCTCTCCTTCTGTCCACTTTTGCACTACGCGCTTCGTAGGGGCCGCTGCATTCGCACTGCTGCTACCGACACCAACATGTGTCGACGGAGACGAAGCTTTGCTGTTGCCATGTGGAGTGACGTTTCCACCTGCACTCTTTTTCGTGCCTCCAGTTGATGATGGCGTTGACGTAGACATTGGGGCCGTTATCGTACTCAACCCGATATTGGTCTTGGGTGACGCATTTGAGCTCTGAGAGTGGTGGCTCCGACGCGAACCAGGAGTACCTCCGCCTCGATTCGATTTCTTCCCGCTCGGTGGCACCTTTTCGTCACCAACAATAGGAACACGAGTGGCATTAGAAGATGATGAAGAACCCACCAAGCTCCTTTTCCTCGACGGATTCCCACTTTTCTCCCCACTTGCATTCCCTGTTAATTGAGAAGCGGAAGACGCAGACGCTGGAGACGACGCGGTTAATGCTGCAACCCCTTCCTGGAGTTTCTTCATCTTTCGTTGCTGCTTCATCTCTTTCTTCGTCAAGTGCGTCCCAGTCTTCGAATTGCCATTCGACCCTGCTGAGTTACTCGGTTGCTTACCCTTCGTTGATTCTTGAGGAGCAGTAACAGAACTTGTTCCCGGTATAACACCAGTAACTGACTCAAGCTCCTTGCTTGGGGTTGGATACTTCTTCAGTCGCTCTTCAATAGACAGGGTCGATACCTCGTAGCCGGTACTGAACGAATTGTCAGTCAGTAACGACGCGTAGTCCACCAGAAACGGGCGTTGCTGTCCAGCAATGAACTGCTCTAGTTGCTGCGTGTACAAGTTAAATTTCTCCTCGTCTGAAGTATCCGAATCGCCAGAATTAACAACATCGTCGAGCTGAACGCCACGCACAGCTCCTGGCGGCCGGGCAGTTGGCGTGTGGTCCGAACCTGACACAAACTTTAAGGCAGATAACACATCAGCAGCAGCTTCAACGTTGTTAGTTGTCGCACCACTTTCCTTGACGGCTTTTGTAGCGGAGCTACGTAATAGACGCTGGGCACCCGCCGAGTTGAGAATGTTGTCAGACGCTTGGTGCGAACGAAAATTGGAAGAATGCAAGAGCAACTTGGCGACGTGCTCCGGGAACTGCACACCGAGACAGATTGCCGCGCAAGCGGACAGATTCCAACAGCTCCACGTATTCTTGGAGCCGGCGCCACGACGACGTAATTGCTGCTCCCGTAGTAGCGCCTTGTAGTCCGTCACCTTTTTCGTTCGGTAATAGAAAGTTATCACATCCCCGGTAGTCTTATTGCTCAAGTAAGACGAAATTCGAGGGAAGTTCTTCGGGAACTGCAAGAACTTGTCCATATAAATGCACTTTTCCAAGTCGTTCCACGGGTTCACCTTCATCTCTGCCTTTTCCTTGAGCTTCCAGTCCGTCACAAGTCCATCAGCCATACAACTTTGGCCATTCACAAACCTGGTAAAGTAGCGTGCCTGTCGCTCAGCTGGGGTGATTAACATGTCCGGAATCACTGTTGACAAGGCGTTTTTCAGTCGTTTCTTGCGCACTTCCTGGTCAATGAGAGCCTGCGCCTTCGCCTGTTCAATCTTCTCCAAGTCGTTATTCTCCAAGTCGGCGCTAGAGTTATTCGTCAGCCGAGACGACGTCCGCACCGTTGTCCCTTCCCCAGCAGCTTCAGCAGCCTTTTCAGCTGCAACTAATTGCTGTACGTGAGGGCTCTGGTGGTTGGTGTTTGTCGTTCTGATGGGGCCGCTTTCCCCCATGCTTTTCAGCATCTGCTTGTGAAGCTGTTTCTGCCGCAATTTATCCTGGCGCTTCCGATCTTTCTCCAATTTCTTCACACCCTGTTTCCACGTCTTCTTCAGATCCACGTAATCTCGCGCCAGCTTCTTCATGTACTCGTGACGAGCACGATTCCGCCTCCGTACCTTCAACCGAACTTGATCAGAAATCGCTGACCCCTGGTCAATATTCTCCTGATAAAAAGCGTAGTCACTCGGTTGGTGGTAGATTTTGGTCGCGAGCTGGCCGTTCTCCATACGCTTTGGCAGTAACTCATTAGCAGCAGTCGTTTTGCGCAAATTATCCGAGAACACCCCTGCAATCAACTCGACAAATCTTGAATCCACTGCGACCTTCACTGGAGGCTTTAAAAGGGGTTGATCAGTTGAAGTATCTGTTGGAGAATTTGACAAGTCTTCCCCCCTGTGCTCAGTTAAGACACCCGTGGAATCACGTTCATCTGCTGACACGATTTCCATATCCTCAGGTGACTCCTGCTTCACCTCACCACTTGCAATTGCTTTCTGCAGTGCTTTAAGCTGCTTCTTCACGCCTGCGATGTCCGAATCCAGAACATCAATTGTCGAGAGAATTTCCTCTTTCGAAGGCTTCGTTGGCGCTAGGTTAGCTTGCTCAGTATTACCTTCATCCGCCATCGCATCGTCTGGATTATCGGCCATAGTCTCCTCATTAGCATCGGTTTTCAACACCTCTGGATTAGGCGTTTTAGGCTCCATTTGAGTATGCTCCATTTGAGTATGCTCCATAATGACATTCGCTTCCGCATCACCATCTCCTGTTGAAGTGGGCACAGACCCAGCCGCTTCAGCTTTAACTGCTGAGGTCTCGTTATCCTGTGGCAAAGAGCTATCCTGGGTGCTTGTACCCTCCTTGGCAGAAGGGGTGTCAACAGTTTGGTCCCCTTCCTTCGGCGTTGCAGTCTCTTTTGCGTCATCCTTTTCCTGCATTAGACCCTGTCCCCAGCCAATACGTGGACGCTTTGCCGGCTGAGGTGGTGAGGTTGCTACAAGCCCCTGGCCCCAACCCAACCGAGGGCGATGCCGCTTGGTAGGTGTCCCTTCTCCTAGGACATTAGGAGACGAAGTTCCACGAATTACACCACTCGGAAGAGGGATATTCGGTAGTGCCGGCAACTCTTCCCGCAGTTGTGAAGCACGTCCATCGCCAAAACTTCGTTGGCTCGGCGAATTAGAAGCGCTAGTAGCCGACTCTCTAGCCACTTGCACTCGTTCACTCGCAGGTAGAGGCCGCTGATGATTCCTGTCAATCATGCTATCCATCGAACCTGCCCGCAACAGCTCTCGTTTCACCGCAACTTCTCTCTTTAATTCATCAAGAGGCCCTCTTCTTCGTCCATCCACATTGCCTTCGAACGATTTTGGAGGGGACGACTTCGTGGAAAAGGAGGAGGTCGGTCGCGATGTTTTACTACCACTAGCATAGCCCGCAGGGTCGGCTCCTTGTTGACCGCGCTCCTGCAGTGTCGAGAACGATGCGCGACGATCAAGCGCAGGTCGTGCGCTACGCTGAGGCAGACTCTTCGACGGTGACGACGCACTTAGCTGCTTCAAATGACCCTCTCGATTTCCACCATGCGTTGTCTTCAGTGAAAACACAGTCTCGTCGCGAGTGGCCCCCTCACGCCGACCGCTCGTTGGAGCAAATGATGAAAATGATGTCGATCGAGGTTTACTGTTTTCGTTGTAGTCTCCCGACGATGGATCAGTTCTGCTGCGCTCAAGTTTACGCTTTTCTCGTGTTCCAGTTGACGCGGCGGTTTTCACAGCATCTACAGAACGATTTTCCCCGCTGGGTTCCAACGAAAAACCAAGAGAAACATTTCCCTTCCCATCCTTGGCTTTGAAGATACTGCGTTGAATGGCTGCAGCTTCCACTTTCGTAGAGACTTCATCACTCACCATCTCGCCCTCCTCAACCTCTCCGGTCTCGTGGACGTCATCCTTAGAATTAGTCGATGGACCAACCACCTCCGCAGACTGGGTAGTCGTGAGCGTTGCTTTGCTGGGAGCTGCTTCTTGCGCTGTTTTCTTGTCATCGTCGTCTTCCACCACTTTCATATTCACGTCCTGTTTATCCAGATCGGCAACCTCCACTTTTGAACTTGTTACTGCAGCGTCCATTTGAGCGTCATCATCTCCTTGAGCGGTGCCATAAAGCTGTTCATCTCCACGTTCCCCTAGTGTGAATTGCTGTTCCTGGCGCTCATGGTGTTTGCTTGTTTCCAATTTATCAGCCTGCCTAACAGGTGACACAACTGTAGCCACACTGCTTACATTCTTGTCGGCACTACCTTTGCCGTCCGAATGAGGTGAAAAAGAAGGCAGGCCCTGCTTGGATAGTGTCACACCAGTTTCCATCTCCGAAGACTCTATCTGAAGCTTCTGTTTCACGTCTAGTGTGGCCGGTACTTCGGCAGCAGCATCAGAAGTGGAGGTTTTTGCTTTTGTATCATCTTTGCTTTCACTTGTTGCGCTGGACGTGCCATCGCCGCCTGTTTCCGCCGCCTGTTCCGCCATCTCGTCATCCTCTCGAGCAGTAACTGAACAGGTTGCAGTAGTCGTGTCTGAATTGCCACCCTTATCGTTACCAGCCCCAACCGAACTCTTGGCCACAACAATTTCATCAGCTGACTTTGCAGTCGATTCTTCCTTCACCTCTTCATTCGCGTCAGCATGATGAGACAGTTGAGACTGATCCGATTTTCCGTCACTTTCGTCAATCTCCATCGATTCATTTCGCGCGGCTTCAGATCCAATTGGCTCTACATCTTCGACTATCCTTGTCAACGCCTTTTCACCAGCAGTCCTCTTCTCGAGAATAGGAGATTTATCTCCGTAACCATCGACCGTCACTTTCTTCGATAGCGTTACACTTGCAATCTCTTTCTTGTAAGGTGGCGACCTGTGTCCTCGACCATCCTCCACTCTCAGCAAGTCTGCATCTTTTCGAGACGAGGCGTAACTATCGCTGATAGGACGAGGTGGTAGTGCTGACGTGGTTGAGCCAGGAGCTCTTCTTGTATTGCTATCCACAACACCGGTCATATCTCGATCAACACTTCCCGTTTCACTTGGCGTGTGCGAACCCAGCGACCTCTCGCTAGTCGTAACATTGCTCTCGTCCGGTTTCTCCTCACCTTCTTCCGCGCTTGCGGACATCTCGCTTTCTCTGTAGTAGTCCGACGATAAACTTGAGGAGCGGACAAGAGACGTCGATCTGTTGCTCAGTTCTCTCTCCCTCGTCCGTGCACGGTATCCTGGTTCGTAGTCTCGTTCTCGCATCATTCGATCGCGATAACTGCTCGCCATCGCACCACTTTCTTCGTTGCTGCCTCTGTCTCGACTAATAGATCTGCGGTGCTGCATTGGTACCGCTGCTTTGTAGCGCACCTCCTTTGGGTAGAAACGGTTGCCACGCTGGTAGTTAGAGTATCGTCCGCCTCCGCGTCCACCTCCTCTGGGCCACGAATCTCGCTCGCGTCCACGCTGTCGACTATCAAAGCTGCCGCCGCGTCCTCCTCGTCCAGAGATGTACTGTCCAGGCCCAGCACTGCGCCCACCTCGTTCCCAATTGGCGAACGTCCGATGGCCTCTGGGGGAAAAGGACCTAGATCGTGAGCGAGAACGAGAGCGCTGTGGGCTTTTAGGAGAGCGCGGCGAGTGCGATCTAGAGCGGGATCTCGTGCGCTGCGAGGCTCTTGACGGAGATCGAGACACTGAGCGGCCTCTGGAGCGTGAGAAGACGCGTTCTCGCTGGTACGGAGCTCCTCCGGGGGCGTCGTAGCTCATCTGCTGGCGCTTGAAGTAGCTTCCACGTCCTCCGTTACTGTACGGGCGTGGTACGCGACTACGAGGCGGTGAACCTCCGCGCCACTGCTGACTGTGGCTGCTGTAGGCTGGGGAGCGGCCAGACTCGAGTGACTGGCCGCCACTGACGCTGGACGAGGACTTGAGCTGGATGATGCGGCCTCTAGACGGCGCCGCCTCGCCTGGCTCGGGCGAAGAGGCCCTGGACGAGTCCTCCTCCATGTTGTGGTGCTCTGCCTGCTCTACGCTGTGGTCTTCCTGCCGGATCCTGCGCGCTGGGGGGCGCTTCCTTCTCTCGGCCTTGCGCGCTCTTGGACAATGGAGGCGGCGCGCCTTGAGCCAGCTGCTTAGGCTGTTTCAAAGGTTCAATGTAGGCTATTCAAAAGGATTGTTAAGGCTGTTTTCTACACTATCACGTTGCACCCCCGTCGCTCCGACCCACTTGTGGCTTTTTCGTCCAATCGTATCGAGCCACATCAAAGGGCCATCAGGATCCCAAGGATGGAGCGCGCGCTGGGGGAACCGACGCTCGTGCTGTGCGGCGTCTGCATGGACAACAGGGAGCACGAGGCGGAATGGATGAAGCTGCGCAGTGGAGACGACCAGGCGCTGCTGGTGCGTGACGTGTGCGTGCGGCCGCGCTGTCCGAGGCTGCAGGTCCGTGGCCACTTGTGTGTCAACCACGGACTGGAGCTCGAGCTCTCGTGGCAAGGCAACTACAGCGTACGCGCGTGCCACGGATGTCGCATCAGCACGCTGCAGATCTACAGCGAGAAGAAGGACGTCTGGTTCATTCTAGAAGCGAGTGAGTACACGAATAGCACTCATGGCGTCGAGCGTCGCGTCAAAGCGCCGTCTTTTGAGGCTTTAGAGGAAGCGAAAGCGCCTGTACGAGTCTCTTTAAAGCCTGGGAAGCGGCCAATTGGGAAACGGCAACGCCTTCGACGCAAGTCCAACCGCTTCATCAAGCAGCACGTGCAGAAGGAGCAGATGGTCGCGTTGGAGTGGAGTTTGGGCAACTTGCCGCTGGAGAAGAGCAGGCACCTCTGGAGAGATAATCTCAAGCGTGTGGAGATGGAGAAAGACCCAGCGGCCTACTATGCAGCCATGAAACCGCCAGTGAAGGAAGTTCCTGATGTCAACGCTCGGCCGGAGCCAAAGGAGGTTTTCTGTGTCGTCTTGGGGTGCAATCGCTACGCTAAGACGGGTACCCACTGCCGTTTCCACTCGTCCGGACCACTCGTGTTTATTAAGCCTGCTGTCAACACTAATTCAATCCCGAAAAACTGAAGAATGTCACTCGACGGTATCAAGATGTTGGCCTATTGTTACTTAAATTATGACTCGAAGTCGAGAAGAATGGCAATGGAAAGACGTGGTCTCAAGATACACATGAAACGGGGAAGGAGTCGTGTGAGTTAATTGCTTTAACTTTCGCCACCTTTTGTGGTACTTGAAATATTCGAGTATACCTTTTTGCGATACTGCACACTGTCTGTGTTTGCTCAACGAGAAGGCTACGCTTGGCTACCGGAAGCGCGTACAGAAAAATAATGGTTGTCATGAAGATGATTTATCAAATGCCGGTACTGAACGACTTTACCACTACATTCTGACTCGTTGTGTTTTCACAGAGGGTCCTTCAAACTGTTGGAAGTACAGGATCGGATTCAATACACGTGCTTTTTAGCGACGACGCTGACGCTCGCGGCGGTTGAAGCTCCCTCCAAACGCGTTGCCACCGCCAACGCCCCCTTGACCTCCCGCGAACCCGTTGTTGCCAGCCTGACCGAAGTTCCCCATCGCGCCTTGACCTCCGAATCCGCCAAAACCGTTGCCGCCTTGCGTGCCGAAGCCCATCGGCTGTCCGAAGTTGCCACCAACACCATTTCCGTTGAGGCCGCCACCCATAGCAGGACCAGCGCCAGCACCACCGAAGCCGTTCATCGGGTTTCCACCGAAGCCACCACCAACGCCGTTCC